>JAIPRL010010338.1:0-15737 GCA_025469235.1 Pemphigus obesinymphae
TCTGTTATCTGTAATAAAATTGTAATATTATATAATTCTGTCATATACCTACCGAGATAACCTTTGTAAATTACCCGGCCTACCGCAGACACAAAACCAATGTATTCTACTGTTCACTTTAATAATTTAATAATCTAATAATTAATAATAATAAATACTTTTCAAATTCTAATTTTTATTTTTTATTTTTTTTTTCTTCTCTCTTATCCGTTTAGTTTGTAAGGTAACAAAATCCGTTAGACTCCGGCCACTTTGAGCTTCGGTCTTACGGTGGACCCAAGTCCTGCCTTGGGTTTCTGGCCAAACCTATTCCTTTCGGGGATAAGGGGGGTCACAGAATGGCGACCGTGACAGGACGGGGGGTGTCTGGGGAGACCTGAAAGGGTTAAACTTCCCCCCCTCGTTCGAAATTAAAAAAAAAAAAAATTATATATTTTTTTTTTTAGTAGAATACATTGGTTGTTTGTGTTAGGTCGGGTCGTTTAATTAGTAAACGTTTTTGCGTTCCCCGTCCCCCTTTAGTTTTAAGTGCCTTCTTTCTTTCTCGTTATTCTTTAAATTCGGGTCCCCTTTTAACCCCTTCTCGGTAGGTCACTAATAATATTGGTTATATATCCCTAGTCCCGGGTAGGGAAGACACGGTGAAGATTATTGGTAGGAAGAATGGAGAGTGAGAAATTATTATGTGTGTGTATATAAAAAAAAATTTTTATAAATATTAATTTACAAGGGGAATATAAAAAAACCTGCGAGGCCTAAACCGTTCTGCCCTATTTCTTTTCAATTAAATTTATAACTTAAATTTAGAAAATTAAATTTTAATCCAAAATGTAATTACATAATACAATTCTATATTAGATACCTATTTTCACTTCAATCGTTAGTAAATTTAATATAAATATATTTTTATACATAAAAGTAGCAAAAAATAAGATCAGTGGAGTGGGATTCGAACCGGCGTACCAATGCCGAAAGATTATCCTTGCTCCAACTGTGCTACATAATTAATTATACATTGGTCGAAATTTCTCGAATTTGAACTATTCAGATAATGGCCGACACCGTAGGTAATAGGTATATCGACAGGTAGTATATACCTACATATATTTGGAACGAACCTCCCATTCGGACTGGAAAGATGGGTGAACAAAGAAACATTCAGTCGGGCGTTATAACGTTTGAGAACGTTGTGGCGTCAAAAAAAGTGGTGAAAGGTCGTTAAAATCAATTTCGGAAGATCGGGGCGATAACATGACGATGCGGAAATACGTCGAATGATAACGGAAAGTCAAAACGACAGTAGAATAGTTTGAAAACGGTGTCTAAAGGTAAAGAAATACCCGGCAAGCGGTCGCGAAAACGGGCCGAGGAACTATAAATGATAAATAGTATACTGTGTTTTTTATGGAAAAAAACAGTTTTCGGAGTTGGTATTTTATATATAAGGTCTCCGAAAGTAAATTTTCATAATTTTTGGCAATTGCGCATATTTTCCGGTAGTTCTTTGTATTGATAAATTATCCATTACAATTTACTACCAAATATAGATTCACATGCAACTCAATGTGCTCGGTAGTAGGCTGGTTTCTGAGTACCTATACAACATTTCTTTTTAGGAATCTAATAAATAGTGTGGTATAAGTCACAGTTTTATCATTTTTTTTAAATTATAAATATTAACATGGTCGTATAGATAAGAAATCAATAAATGGCAGATATATCACAGAATATACAGAAGTAAAACTGTAAAATATTTACATGGGTTCTTATAGCTACCCAAAAAAATGGTCGGAGATTTTTAAATTGCTACAAGAAACCATGTCAGTAGGAAATTCCCATTATTCTATGACATTTGGCCATACTGTTAATGAATCATATTGTTGGGATAACTAATAATATTGATATTTTGTGATATCCTCAAACGTAATGTAAACATGAATATAACTATTTTTTCGATTATTTTTTTTACTTTACTCAGTTAAGGGACCTAATACTTATACCTATACATATAATTCATTTTTTCTAGTAAATAAAGAAATTGTTTCCTCTTTAATAAAACTGGAATAAAAAATATTCACCAAGTTATAAAGTACCCATATTATATTAAAATAAATACATTTTTTTTTACATTTCACTAAATTATAATTTTTATACTTTTTTAGATTAATATATTTATGGGTTCCTTAAATATAAAAATTTTATAGACTATAATTAATAATAATGAAATTTTAAATTAATAAATAATAGCTTAGTTACATTTTTACTATTGTTACGAATATACATTACACATTACATTGTTCACATTGTTCAATAAATGTTTAAAACACACAATGTACAATTGTACAATAAGTGTTTGATTTTGAGTCTTGGTATTCACAACTTGTAAATGGAATTTGGGTAACAGTTATTATACAGTATAGTACATTACCTCTTTTCTATAGGAACTGTATTATTACTTACTGAATTGGGGACAAAATCTTGAATAATTATAATAAGGTATAGATTAATGTATATAAAATAATATAATACATTAAATTACAATATATACCTACTTAAGAACATATTTACAAAAACAATACATACCTTTACAAACAATAATACTTATAATAATAATTGATCAGATAGTGAATATCCCAGAAAACATAAAACAAGTCCCTAGACAACTGCCTTAACATAAACAAAATATCTATAAACTAAATTATGTAGGATATCTTCTTTAATTTCAATATTAATAAAAAATAATATTAACATAATAATAATAAAAAAGGTACTTGAAACTATATACCTGTACACAAAATAATAAATGTCATAAATATATATACAATAAATTGCATGTGCCAGGTATTTAAAATTGTTAAAGTTTTATAATATTTTCAAAGATAACATTTTATTGGTTTACATGAATCCAATATATAGAAAAAATGAACCTGTAAAATATGCTTTAGTTCTTAAGACCAAAGACTTGGAGTCTGACTACCAACTTGATAATGCCTCAAATCTTATTGATGACAACGCAAAAGAATCTGAAAAATAAAATAGATATATAATTTATAAAAAAATAATGAATTTTAACTTAACTATAAAATAATCTATACTGCCAAGAGTATAGAAAACCGGATCACAGCATTTAAAATGTAGTGCTAAAAAATAGTAATAGAAAATCCTATGGACACGGAGAACGAAAAAATCAGAAATGCTACAACTAATGAAAACGATGGGACCTATACTGATAAATATATTAAAATAATGAAAAAACATTTCATGTATGTTGTGTATGTATGGTGTATTCAGTGATGGGAATATTTTTTTTTAAAATGAACTAGTTGAAGTTAAAGATCTATACATATATGAACTAGAGATAGAGACTAGCTCAAGTTCATTTTTTGAAAATTTAACGTGTTCTTTCCCATCACTGATAGTCTTAAGTACAATATTCTCCAGTCAATTATGATGGAAAAAATCAAGAAGACAAAAGTATGGAAGAATAATATCTTGATTGTGAAACATTTGACAGTGAACAGGATTACCGATAGTAATTAAATTAGTTTAAACAACACATATCATGAACAGAAAAAGAAATATACATTACTATAAAATAATAATAACAAATATATTATACATATAAGTAATTAATAATAATTCATAGTAGTAATAGTAATTTATAATAATAAATATTCTATAACTTACTTTTAAATAAAGTCGGTACCTACCTACTGCAAGTGGAAAAAGCCTATTCTTTTATTTTTTGTATAATATATACATATTATTTTCAAAATGTAGTAAACACGACCGATAATTTTTTGCAATATCACTAGTATCTGTGGTTGGTAAACAAACATGATTACAGTTTTCAATCCACAAAGTACACCTTGAAAATAAAGAAATATATTATTATAAATGTGGTTATTATAGCAAATATTTCTTACCTTATAGTATCTTTAGGGAAACTAAAAAAAAGATTTTTTTATTTAAAACAAAATTCTTGTTGTACACAAAATAAGAATGATTCAATGTCCACTGACGTAACTTATCATTTTGAAAATTAAAATTTAAACTAAAAATTTTTCAAAATACAATTATCATCAACATTATGTACTTGTGTTACACCATGCAATAAAATAACGCAAAAAATAAAACTGTTCAAAACTTGTTGTGGGAGCATGGAGAAGAATTTTTATTTTCCATAAAAGTTTTTAGGTTTAGATTAGGAATGAGAATATCACAGAAAATCAATATTATTAGCTATTACAATAACATGCTTCATAATCAGTATGACCATAATCTCATAGAATAATGGAAATTTTCTACTGATGTGGTTACTTGTAGCAATTTCAAAATGTCGGCAGTTTCCCTTCTGCATATTCTGTGGCTATATCATAATAATTGAAACTGAAAATAGATAATATTAGACTAAATAATATCTCGTAATTCATAATTTAATATTTAAACTTATAATTCAAACCAGTAATTAGCTACTAAAATAATGAATCAGACATTTACTTATTGTTATTTATTTTTAATCCTTTATATTTATTTATTAATTTTACTATATTTTTTTAATTAAATATAATTATTTTACTTTATCATTTAAAGTATGTGAAGTCTACGTCCTGCCCAAACATAAATATTATTTGTTCATTAAAATCCGAAATATTGTATTAACTATAGTTATAAAATATTATAAATTATTATGCATAACAGTATTTACTTAGTACTTTGTTTAATGCAAGGATTACTCTTTATTAGAGAATAAAATTAAT
Organism: Pemphigus obesinymphae; assembly: GCA_025469235.1. Lineage (NCBI taxonomy): Eukaryota > Metazoa > Arthropoda > Insecta > Hemiptera > Aphididae > Pemphigus > Pemphigus obesinymphae. Next base: position 4,761 of record JAIPRL010010338.1, read on the forward strand.
CATGATTTTATTAAAATAAATGTTTAAAATTTTAAGTCAACCACCTAAAATAATAAAAATATAAATAATAATAAGAATTTATTTATTTTATAATAAAATATAATAATAATAATATAAAATATATAAGTAATAATATAAAATTATAAACACTAACTATCAAAAGTATTGGGTATAATTATGATGACCAGACATACTGATTTTTATAGGACAGCACTCTTTTTAGTTGCATAGTCCTAGTATAGGATGATAACATATTAAAACGGGACACACCTCCATCTCTTTCTAATGATATTTGTATAATCATTGTAATTTAGTTTTACAAATATGGTTATTAAAAAAAGGTCATTTGCGTACATTTTTACATAAAAATCAAGAAATTGATTTGTAAAACGGTAAGTAAATAAAATAAAGTTATTTTTCAACGAATTATAAAAATGCGATAACATTATTTTGAATTTAATCGGTGTATCTATAATTTTAATTTTTATGAAAAACTAGTAAAAAATTTTGGACCACTTAATTTATTGCTATATCACATTATTAAATAGGTATTGAAAAAAAGGAATTGAAATAAACGGGACTTACTTGAAAATTTGGTTTTTTTAAACACTATTTTCACATTACGGCATAATTTACTATTATTTATGTTCAAATATGTAGTTGCTTGGGAAAATTATTATTTGCAAACGTCGTATAAAGATTATAAATATTATACACGCCAATTATCGGTAGGTACCTACACGTAATGAGCAGTATCCATATCATAATGTTGTTTTTCGATCGCGTTATATTTATACCTAATTAATATTAATTCCACACAACAATATTTAATCTCAAAGGCATTTTTTGGTTTGCAAATTTAATTTCAAATACATTATTGAAAATCTACCACCGGGTATAAATGGCCGTACCATTCGGCAAAATATTAAAAACATTGTTTCCAAACTGGCAAGAAAAAAGTCCCCGGAGAGAATCAAATAACAAACACTGCATTGAAGTTTCTGCCTAATAATTACATACTCGCCCTCACAAAAATAATTAATAGCTGTCTCAAAATAAGTTACTTCCCTAATTCATGGAATAAATCTACAATTATAGCTATTCCTAAACCCGGAAAAGTCCCCTAAAAACCGGTAAGCTATAGACCAATAGCTCTACTATTGTCAATCTTAAAAATCCTCGAAAGAGTCATTCTCTAAGATCTCCAAAAAAGTATTTACAACAAAATAAGACCTGAACAATCTGCTTTCCGATCCGCTACTCAACGACCCAACAATTAGTAAAACTCGTAGACCAAATCAGCTAAAATAATTAATTAATATTAATTAATAATAAAGAACACACGTCTTCAATATTTATATATGTGGATAAAGCGTTTTACCGGGTGTGGCACTCGGGTCTACTATACAAAATGCACCAACTAGATATTCCAAAATATCTGAATGAAAAACACACAAAATAAATTAAACCAAAATCTCATTATTTTAACATTTTTATTATGTGTTTTCAAATGAGAATTACAAAATAATATTGTTAAAAAAGTGGCAAGGAGGAAGTGCAAACAATTCTTTCACTGTAAAGGACACTAATAGTGTATTTTAATTTCAACTAATTTTGAGTGGAAATTAGTGTATATAAGATTATACTTCATAACAATTAATCAAAAAAATTAATAACCTAAATTTTCCCATTATTAGGATTTATTTGATATAATTCATACACAGTTCTAAGAAAAAAAGAAAGCTAGATAGTTTTCGTATTTTTTCGTTGCGTAGAAGTGCGAATAAAATCTGTGTTTGTTCTGAACCAACGTCTTTAAAAGATACGATATTTGGCTTACATTTGCTTACCATTTTGAGTACAATATTTTTAACAAAATTACAAATTTTCAAAAAATATTTTATAGAGATTTTATTCTTACAAATTTATATATTTAGATTATAAATTATTATTTATTTATTTATTTAAATAATTAACGCCAAACAGCTTTAGATAAGTTATAAACAAGATTAATATAAAAATAATAATAATAATAATAATAATAATAATAATAATAATAATAACAATAATAATTACAAAAAAAATAGACATTAAGGAAATGAAAAACAAATTGATTAAGAATAAGAAAATTAAAGGTAACAATAACTAACTTGTATAGCTATCATTCAACGACAGAGTGGTTGATTTTTATTATAATTACAACGAAACAGTTGGAATTACAATGGGTTAGATCATAATATATCAATATTACTGTATATCAACAGTTGCAATTAAATATTGGATAGAAATTTCAAGATTTTCAAGTTATTATTTTCGAAATTACGAAAAAATGAAAAATCTCGATTTGACAAAACTGTATATTTGCCGTTTTTTCATCAAATCTTGGTAGTTATTCCTTACGCATTAAAAAACTATTGGGAAAATCGAAAAATGACCTCTTTAAAGTACCAACTAGATGAAATTTTCTACGGGAAACCATGTAAGCATGTAAAGATGGGAGCACTCCTTCTGGTAGTAAATTTGTTAACAGAGAAAAAAAAAATAAACATCATTGTAAAACCAATAGCTCCCTCGCTACGCTCAGAATCTAAAATCAGGCAAGTTTTCTTTAACAATATAACATGTAAATATATTACCTATATGCCTAAATAAATGAATAAAAATAAAAACCAAAAATAGACTTTTAGTGTAAAACAGTGCTTTATATAGAATTTACTCAATGTGTTTAATATTTTGTTCATTTCCGTGAGGTCAAAAGATAGGTACGTACGACGTATTGAGATTTAATATATATTTTTTATACTTTAATTACTTTATATACTCTAAATAAATTATTCGTTATTCCTTATAGAACTATTTTAATCTCAAACAAAAATGAAGAATAAAAAGGTTCTATCTAAAAAAAGCCAAATTAATATATTTTTAAATTTCAATGAAATTCAAATTTTGCTTTGTGTATTTTATTCATTATTAGTTGGATTGAAATAATTTCTAGCTTAAAACATGCACCATTAAACGTTTAATATGAATATAGAAAAAAGTCAAAATCTAAAACACTGAAATACAACCTTTTTATTCTAGGGTCGCGTTATGACAAAAATATTATTATATTATTTTCAAGAGAACTTTAAAATTATATTTCGTTAGAATAAACAAATATATAACAATATAATTGTATACTAGTTTTTATTTTTTAACTTAATACGTTGTATCATTTTTTAATTAAATTTTTTATAAATACCTAATTTGACATATAAAAATAAATTTATTTATTCTATATACATATCAATGACTACATAATGTATAATTGTTTTTTATTTAAAATAAACTGTAATATATTATAATAAGTAGGTACATATGATTTTTTATATTATTAAAAATGTTAGTAATAAAAGAATAATTTTTTTTAAATTCATGACTTTTTGTAAAAATCTAATTTCTTTTAGTTTTCTCACGTATAATTTTTGTAAATTTTATGTGAATAACATCTATTTTGTCCCTTATAATTTTCAAAATCCACATTTAAAAATACACATTTTAAAAATATAGGTTATAAATTCACATGGTTATTAAACTGTATTTGTCCCAAATATATTTGTAAGCTTTTGCTTATTATGCATTCTCATTAGGACCCAAAATCAATTGTTTTTTTTTTAAATTGTTATCTGACGATATCATCTAGGATAAAATCAATGAAAAAAACACTTCACAATAAGCTTACAATACATATTTCAGCCGGTTAAACTGTTTATTAAAATTAAGTATTTCACAGGATAGTTAAATTATAAAATGGATTTTTAATTTTAAAAATAGTGTTCATGAACAATATAAATATTAGGCATTTTAACATTTTGACCATGTTTAAGAATTAATATTTGACTAAAATAGGTATAGCTAATTTATATTTTAACATAAATCATTTATTTTCAGAATAATTAAATTTTAAATAATTCTGATTATATTCTTAAATAATTAAATTATTTACATATATAAGGAAATTTTTTAATTTATCAATTTCGTTTTTTATGTGATAAATGTAAAGAAACAGTCATAAGAAGGTGGAAGCAAATCGCTTATTGGGTAGGATTCTGTTGGTGAGCATATTAAATTCGAAAGCAATGATAAATTATTTTATCTTAACCAGAAAGTCTCCAGTAAATATTACTTTGAAAGATACGTTCTGGGGTTTTCTTATCTTCTTCTTCTATGGCTTTGACCATTAATTCTATAATAAGTCTGGTTTGGTTTGATTTGGATATTCAGATGAAGGATGCTTTAAATCTTTTATTTTTAGGAATTATAATAAACATGTAGATAAATTTAAAAACTGCTAAAATAGCATGGAATCGAGTTGTTAAAGAATACTGCTTGTATTGATAATTATATAAACATATTTAATGGTTTATTTATCTGATGGTATTTGACAGATAATCGTTGGCCACAATTCAATTTTCGGAGTTGGATTTCTTGAACAAATTCTTTTACAAAAATTTACCACCAATCGATGAAACTAAATAACTTGATAATACCTATGATTTCGAATATATTGCACTTATAATATAGCTGATTCAGGAATAATTAGTTTATGAGTCTTTTTTGAAGGTTGGAAATATGGCAGAAAATAAAAATTAACTGGAAATAATTGCATTTTATTTACTACACGCATTGTGTTTTTTTTTTTTAAATTCTCATTAAACCATTAGTTTTAGAGATACTATCTTTAGTATTAGAAATAAAGTTAATATAAACAATATAAATTAATATTGCTAGTGATACTTACGTGTGAGAAAAACGTCTAAAAATTTTTAAAATATAATACTAATTAAATATTTATTTTTAACCTAAATAATAATACAATTGCGCATAGTACCCAATAATAAATAGACTATCATTATAATTATATTATAAGACATATTTCATCCAGGAATTTAGGATGGAGGTTATGCATTGACCTGTGGTATTTTCTTATCATTAAAGCTTATTGGAGAATTTGAACTGTTCATTAGATTCCACCAAAATTTACCTACTATAAACGGTATATTGGCTTTCTTACTGCAACTGTTCAGAAATACATAATACGTTTATCATTTAGGGAATACTAGATAAACTCTGTTAAAAATCAAGATTTTAATCTCTTTGAATGAGAAGCATGGTTCTGACTTAGAAAAATATATACTTACGTCTACTGATTAAAAAAAAAATAAAATCAATTTTCTAAAAATTATCCTATTAAATTTCTTATTAATTTTTTGCGCTCGAAACGAGGGTATCAAATGAAGGTTTCAGCAAAAAAGTAAAGTTAAATCTCAATATGTCTAAAAAGAACGTTCAGGATATAAAATTATTTTAACAAATATATGTAATAACAAGAAAATAGTTTTTCGTCGAAGAAATATTTATTGGATTATAAAACGGTTAATTCATTTCCTACATAAGATAGTAAAAATAGTTGTGAATTCGAATATTATATAAAATATAATCGTGTTTCTGATAATCATAAGTGATTATTGCCCATAAGAACTAACCTTATGATTTAAGTTTAATATGAGATATGCTCTACATAATATATTGCCTATATTTAAATTTATAGCATTAATGACACGCATGTAAAGAGTAATACACAACTGTTATAAATGCATGATATTTAAAAATCTAAATTTACCCTTATTCATTTTTTTATTCTTATACATAATCTTTTATTATAACAAAAAAGTTCAATTTAAAGAAATACTAATGGATAAGAGGAGAACAGTAGTAAAACTAAATACAATCGAATTTTCTCTTCAATACGCTTGGCGGGAGAATGGTCAAAATCGATTGAGCAAAATCTGAACTGCGATTGTATCTACCCAGATTAAACCATTTGTAGTTTAAATAGAAGTGCCCATAAAGAATATATTATGGAAATACAAATTATTTTTTCAAGATATCCCCAAATATCTATAGTATTATATCTGCTTATACTAAACTTCAGTATTGACTTCTACCATACTTGGTATTGATATATTAATAAACTGTATCTGTCCATCTCTATTTTGGAGAACTTAGTGGAATTAATTTCACCAATAATATAATATTGCTACTAGTTTGATCATTTATAGTTTTTAAGTTTTATAAATTATGTATATTGTATATATAATATAATTAAATATTTAGTAGAAAATCCTTAAAAAATAATTACCTATAGGTTGTAGCACATGTGCGTAATTTTCACTACCTAAATAATAATAAAAGTTACATATTATAATAATATAATAATTTTTTTCAAACAAAATATTGGTATCTAGTAAATTTAATTATTTTAATAAATCGAATATATTAAATAAGTAATATCAAACCCACTTAACTAGATGAATTATGTTTGAAATCTCAAAAACATATTTTAAACAAATACAGTTTAGTATCACTGCGAATTTTTCACTTTTATTTTCGAACGGTCCTCTCTCGTGCCTGTTTCAACGAAAAAGAACAATTTATCTGACTATCATTTTGTCTTTACTGCTGTCACACAATCAGAGACCGTTCATTAGGGCAAAACACGCTATCACCTATCCAATCAACACAACCTAGGTTAGTAAATTCACTAATTGAGTCAATAGCGTGACCCACAACGGTAGACTCACGCTGCGTTAATTACCGCACGAAAAACGTACGCACTGAAGACAGCTTCGCTGTCCTTAAACAATTTCCCACTAAATCCAACCATGGTTTGCCAACCAATAAACACCCACTAAATTACTCCAGGGACAAATGAATTAACAATAAAATGACCAACCCTCGCTAAGACACGAGGCGCTAGCTCGTTGGAACTTATAATCAATTGGCTCTTAAAAAAACAAACAACTCCACTCAATCTTCGACTATGGGCTCACCAAATATCAATACCACGTACAAGACTAAAATCTCCAAAACTCCACCACAATCAAAGAAATCTGCCTCAAACTCATCTAAATCCGTTTCAAAACCAAACGAACATCTCTAGACCTCCGGCTTAAGTATCATATTAAACTCCGACTCCATAGTAGAAGATACCGTCACCACATCCTCCATCACTAAACTTTCAAAATTCCACCAATTTTTCTTTCTGTTCCGTCGTGGAGACAAGTAGCTCCTAAACTTGGGACGACAGTACCTAAAGTTCTATAATAGCAAAAACGTCTGATTCAAAAAACTTTAAACTTTAGTGCATAGACATAGCACTCTTCAAAATCGTCCAAAAGTACCGGGCATAAATTAAGACAGAATATCACACAGTCCTCCAACAAGATGAACGAACACTGAAGGTATTAATCAAAGGGTTACTCACTGAAATCACTGAATTTGAGATGGCCGATTAGCTACTTTCCCCAAGATATGAAACAACTCAACTCCATCAAAAAACTAGCCATCCATATGGTAACCCTAATTAGCCAATCCCACAAATAAAAATATTTTTAACCTCAAGCCTCTGTTCTACATGTCCGACCGAGTGGAAAACTACAGATCCACTAATCCAGCACAATGCTACACGTACCAAAAGTTCAGATATTCCAGCTGATTCTGCGGATACAGACCCAGATGTGTGAAATGTACCAGAACCCACTTTGCCAAGAATTGTCTAAAGCCTCACGATGAACAATCCACTTGCATCATCTGTCAAGGCAAACACACTGCCAATTATAAGAAGCGCCCATTCCTTCTTGTAATCCGCCTTCTAAGTACAAATCTTTCTGCTCATACACATCTGTAACTCCACCTGATATTTCACACAACTTCACCCATCAAAAAACTCAAGCTACTAAACAACAGTCAGCAAAAACATTTTTGCGTCAAAACTCCCAAACAACCCCATATTTAGCTCCCGCCCAGATCACAAGGCAATCATATTCTAGCTGTCAAAACTTGTCAAAAACCTTGCATTAAGTGTACTTCAAATCAAAAAAGCACTTATAACAATTCTCTCCATCCTCTACCTATTAATAAATCAAAATGAATGGCATGCGCATTCTCTTCTGGAATTTCCAAGACGTTACTTGGAGATACCTAGAGTCACAAAACTTTGTCCAAGAAAATAATATAGACATATTGCTAAATGCTTATTAAAATACATCTTAAAATCAACCAACTCCTAAAACTGCCAAACTTTCTCTCACATTAAACCAACAGGCCTCTTAGCCCAGGTCACTCTGTCTCTGGAGAAATGGCTACCTTGGTAAACAGAAGACTTTCATACCTTCCGTTCCACATTCAAACCACAAACATTGAAAACACTGCAATACAAATCAGAATCAACAACACCAAAATAAAAATTGTTGCTGCTTAACAGGAGACCGACTTCCCCTTACTAACGACAGACCTCGACTCCTTAATTGATTCTTCTCCCCGCATAATAATAGCAGGTAACCTTAACTCCAAGCACCACTCATGCTAAAGCAGGTCTCATCTTATCTGACTACACAAACTCAAGAAACCACATAATCTCTGCCTCTAATACTCCCACACATTATCCCAACAACCCTTTGTATATACTGGACGTACTTGATATTGCCATATTAAAAACTGAAAACCTTAGACACAGTATAGAAAACTTTCATTTTCATCGTACCACACCCCTATATTACTGGAAATATACTCTGCCTCTGATATATATATATATATAAGGCTGCCTAATTCGCCTTTTCTGCTCCTTCTCGTATTGTACACTGGTCCTCGTTGCAACTAGACATGGAAGTTTCAAACTACTCCGATCAACTAGGTACTTCCCAAAAGTCCATAAACTCGGCCATAGAAGAGCTCACGTCTGTTAACATCATCAATTTAGACAAAAACGTAAGCATTTCTACCAGCTCCACTACCAATAGAAACCTACCTACCGAAAATCTCAAAGAAATACGATACAAAAGAAAACTCCATGGACTCCATTAAAGGCATAGAGATCCTTCCACTAAGACAGCCCTAATCCGCTAAACCAGCCTGGTAAAAGACCTACTAACCACACACCATAATAACCAATGGGATAATCTACTAGACTCCATGTGTGACACCCCCGAAGGTTTGGAGTTTTCTTCAAACTAAACTGTGCGTTACTATATTAACCTCATACTGTAAAACCACATATGGATCCAAACGGCTCCTTCCTCCACGACTCTAAACTCACGACAAAAAAAACTAAGTCCAAGAGCTGAAGCCGTATTAATGAAAATAAGTTTAAAACAATATTTAATAATTCTAAATATAAGCGTAATCTTTATTTTAATAAGTCTTCTGTTTGTACTTATTTAAATCTATTTGGTTATTACCAAAATGTTCGGCGTTTTCGAACTAAAATAAATTTATTAAAATGCTCAATACCATCCTTTCTCATGATTTCATAGTTCTTACAGAGTCATTGTTAAACAATGATATTTTAGATGATGAATTAGGATTTACTCAATATAATATATTTAGATATGATAGAAATGTGTTAACTAGTATACATTATCGTGATGGAGGAGTTTTTGTCTCTATTAAAAAAACGTATAATTCTAAACTATTTAATGTTGATATTATGAATGTTGAACAAATCTTTATTGATTTATTCAGATTTCTATCTCTTAGATATAATTTATATCACATATCAAATAAACGCGGGCATGTGACATTGCAATCCTTGTAAGAAATCTGAGCAATAGAATCGTATGACTTGGTTCTTTTACTGAAACAATTAACTTAAGTAAATTATTTAAAATTCACTCAACTTAACAATTTAATTTCAACTCTTAACTCTTTAATTTCCAGTTTTAAATATTTATATAGATACAAGGACATGCTTTATGGGTTATTGTGGTACGACTCCAATCATTAGGGTTATACTTTCAATGTGTTAGTCTCTATTATTAATATAAAATACTTGTTAGTGGAATGTAAAATAAGATAAAAAATCTTGAATTTTTTTTTTTTGAAAATTAATTTACTATCTGGAGAATACGCTTCTACACATTTAAATCAAAAGGGCTTAAAACTGGTTACCTTTTTTGAGATATTTGTACCTATTCCCGGTTTTTATTTTTAAATCTAAGGTGCGATCATGGGTAAATAGTACCCGGAAATTATATTATGAAGTTTTAAATTAACTGGTAATTGTTTTATGTCATTACCAGTAATTGTAACAGAACCAATAACCCATGTTGAAAGTAACCGGTCATAAGAAATAGGAAGTAGTTTTAAACTGAGAAGTGGTTATCCTAAAAATTAGAAAGTCGTTTTAAATCGAGAAGCGGTAAACCAAAAATAAAAGAGCGGTTTTTAACCGAGAATCGGTAACCACTTATTTTTCAAATATTCAAAGCACCGTTTATCAATGTATACGAATTTTAAAAACCGCTTGAAACCAGTTACAGGTTCTCAAAATGTTTACCGCTTTTTTCGGAAGAGATTTTAAGATCAGTTTCTATGAATACCTACCTTGAGACAACTATTTTATAGCGAGTTGTCAAAATCTTGTTTAGCAACTATAGCTTATTGTGAAGTGTTTTTTTCATTGATTTTATCCTAGATGATATCGTCAGATAACAATTTAAAAAAAAAAAACAATTGATTTTGGGTCCTAATGAGAATGCATAATTAGCAAAAGCTTACAAATATATTTGGGACAAATGCAGTTTAATAACCATGTGAATTTATAACCTATATTTTTAAAATGTGTATTTTTAAATTTGGATTTTGAAAATTATAAGGGACAAAATAGATGTTATTCACATAAAATGTACAAAAATTATACGTGAGAAAACTAAAAGAAATTAGATTTTTACAAAAAGTCATGAATTTAAAAAAAATTATTCTTTTATTACTAACATTTTTAATAATATAAAAAATCATATGTACCTACCTATTATAATATATTACAATTTATTTTAAATAAAAAACAAATATACATTATGTATAGTCATTGATATATATATATATATATATATGTATATAGAATAAATAATGTTATTATTATATGTCAAATTAGGTATT
>JAIPRL010010339.1:0-15736 GCA_025469235.1 Pemphigus obesinymphae
GAGTAGCGATAGATTAGAATCACTTGTGCGAATAGCTTGTGAACAAGATGTTAATATTGATCATACATATGTTATAGATAAATTTAGCCTTCAGTGTTCTACTTTAACTAAAAGTCTTACATTTTAACGGTTTGGTACTTTATTTCTTATTTCAATTTTCAGTATATTGAGTATTTTTAATTAATATAAACAATAAACATACTATAGTGTTACCTTGAATGACTTTTTTTTTGGTGAGAAATTTTTAATGGGGGGGGGGGTGTAATTTTTATATTTCGGTACACTTAAAAAAAATGACGTGTGCGCCACTGGAGACTACCATATATAATATTATAGATCCCTCGTCTTTCAAACTCTTCGTAATTGCGTCCGATGTGTATAAGTATAACGTTCCCGATGAACATGGGTGAAACTATTCGGTTAGATAGGCTATCGCACATACTTTTTTATCGAGGCCGGACAAGTTAATCTAATATTTAACTCGTTAACAGTTTAATAATAAAATATAAGTTAAGTTAAAACTTAAAACTTATATTGTATATATAATAATTATACATACACAATATACCTTGAGAGAGAAAAAGTGGGATCTATTTAAAATTTCGACAATCAAACCCAGTATGTGTCACCAGTATATATTTCCTAGAAAAAAAAATTTAACAATTCACAACATGTTTAAAAAAAAAGAGGATAAGAAAAATTTATTTTTAAGATCCTTTCATAGTTATTTTTAAAGATTTAATAATTAAGATTAAAATTTTTAGGAACCCGTCCTAAAATTGAAACAACCATTTTTACAATCTCAATTTATAATAAGGATTAGTCACTTTGGTCTGTGGACATTTCTTCTCATTTTTTGCACATGAAATAATCAGTAAAGTGTAAACTATTACTGTTTAAAGGAGAGAGCATACTGGGTTCATTCAGTTTAGTCCAGTTAAGTTTAGCCGCATTCTGTATGTGATGGATTAGTAAACATTGTTGTTGCACATTGCATCTGTCCTTTCCGTTCAGTCGAACTTATCATTATCATCTTCAATACCATATTATAATTTTAATATTATCTTATTATCATTTATAAAGTAAATGTAAGTATAATATATTAATACTTAATATATTATTTATTAAATAAATAAACATGTCAAGCTCATCTGATGATGAGGCAATTCCAATAATTGTTATGCAGATAATTGATGCAGATGGTGGAAGTTTATACTTTCAGTTCTCGGACAGTATAATGTAATTTTTTTTAGATCATATCAAAATTAAAGTATTGCATTCAAAATACGATTCTAGGCAAAGTTCGATATATTTTCTCGATTTACAAAAATGTTCCACCATAAGAAAATTACCTACTTGAAAAATAAAAATATGACCTTTTCAGTGTACCGACTAAAATACATATAAAATTGGAAAATGCTTCGCCATTAAACTCCTACTCAACTCATTCTAAAAAAAAAATGTGTATAGTTCATACGTAAATCATTCTGGATTTTTTTTATACATTTCTGAAAATGAATCTAAATTGTTTAATATTTTTATCCTTTTTATGTACCTAGTATGTACTATAGTTAATTTTCGGTATAAATTTAAAATCTCTCTTTTATTTTTTCCATTTTTTAATAATTTCGAATTTTCCTTAACGTTTTAAAATTGAAAAATTACCCTGTTTAAAGTACGAACTAGATTTAATTTACTATTAAATAGATAAAAAAGTTCTATCAATAGATATGACTTATTAAAAAAATATAATTAATGTCTTTGAGGGCGAGTATGTGGGATGAAACTCCCACGGATCTCTTTGTTTTCTTTATAGTTTGTATAGTGTATATTCATTCAACGAATACCATTTTTTGTAGAATATAACACCTAAATCATTGAAATTTGTGTAATTTCATTGAATGTAATCAATTTGATAACACTATCGTTTTATTTTACTACACAAAGTTTTGTAGGCCGATGTGAGAATGAGTAGTAACATGAATCTAAATAAAGTAATTTTTCATACCTACCAAAACTACACTCAGCTAATTTTTTCAGAAATTTGTGTATATTTCATTTTAATGTTGTATTATTTTACATTAAGTGTCCGTGTATAATTTCTTTTTAATACGTCCATTATAATTTAATTTACTCAATATGCTTAAAGGGTTTTAAATGATTTGTTTAGTGTATTTTTAGAAAAATTTTCATAATATTTAATTAAGTGGTGGATACGTATTAGGATTTTTCATATGAAGGAACGCAGTGGCACACACGGAGGGGTACATGGGTGTCAGCGGACACTTCCATAATAATAGGTGGTGGATGGTAGACTAATATTATTTCAATATTTTGTTGATAAACTATGAGATTATCTATTATGCACGTTATTTAAGTAACAAAATTGATTACGAAAATTGTTTGGGTACATTTAATATGTGGTGGGTATGTTATAAAAGTGTGCTGACGCCCCTTGCAAGTGTGCACCACTGGATCCTGATTTTACTTTTTAGTATAAAGCTGTAAACAAATGAAAATAGAAAATTTTGAGATAAGGTAGACTAGATTACTTAAATATAACATTAACATATAATTAAGCCATTGTGTGCAATAAAAATGATAATAAAAATCGTCTCTGGTTTTAACAGTGCTTTTTGTCACGAATATTGAGTATAATGTGTTATATGGCTATACAAATAAATAGTTATATATAGGTGTAGATCAAATGGCCTATAAATGAAAGTTATTTTAATCCTAAAACATTCGAAATAAGCGATTACGCGATAGGTTTTATCGAAGGTAAAAAATTGGCTGGTAAAAAAATATATTGCTAAAACTGATGTAAACCGACGGAGATTATATCCATACCTATAGAATATTACAATAAAATATACTTATAAAATACCTAATACTGGTATAATACTTTTATTATTGCACTTTTCTTTCATTAAATAAAATATTAAGTTAATTACCTATCGAGTAAGTTGTATTAAACAGTTTTAATACACCTATTTTAAAATAATAATTAAGTAATGACATTTTTTGTATAACTGAAATGGCAACATTTACATTCGATAAATTTCTGACAATTTAAATTCTGTTTTTTTTTTTTTTTCATACCAATGAGATAAAAATTATGTTTCTATTTAGGAATGTATATATTAAATTAAAAATGTACAGGTATATAGGTACATCGATTATCTGCAGAATAAATATATATATACATCAACATAGGAATACGTTTTATTATGTTTATTACATTAAAACGACTTGAATAGACATTACATACTTACGTATTTTAAATGGTAACGAAAATATATGTTAATGTGTTAATATATTTATTTTTATAAAATTTATTAATATATTTATTAATTTATATGTTAATATGTTATGAATTTGCATTGGAATTGTATTAAATTTGATCAAATTCAAGCAGTTTTATAGTCTTTTTTTTTTTTTTTAACACATACATTCTATATTATAGGTATTACTTTATTTGATATTTTAAATAAAATCAAAATAACATTTAAAAAAAATGTTAAAATATATATTTGAAATACTTTTTATGTTTATTTAAATACAATATTTTACATGTATTTAAATAATTATGTTTTAAATACTTCCATAATAATATATTTCTTGAACATTATTATTAAATCAAGTATGGACCTTTTTTTTTCTCAGTGATTATTTATTGTTTATAAATTGGTTTTAGCTAAAATACTCAACAAATATATAGGTACTTATTTTCATCTTTATTGATATAAATAGGTATAGGTATAAATAATTATTTATATTGTAAATAATAAATTTTACAATTCACACATATTTATGAATTAAAGCTATTTTTTACATGTTTATCACATGATATTGATCATATATATCACATTATACCTAACCATATTTTTAATGCTGGACAAATTTTATTGGTATTTTCTAAGTACATTGTACTTACTTTGAATTCTTTAAAAAAAGATTTATCTAATAGTATTAATTAATTGAAATTGCATGTAACTACTGTATTTATAATTATTCTGGTTCCAATTGATATTTTAAATAATTAAAGGGATGAAGGCAGTTCCTTATCAACATCAACCCACCAATTTACACCTAAGACGACTGTTCCTGAACAGATAATAATTATTGATGGATGATTTATTTATATTTCCAGGAGTAATATATTTTTGTTTTTCACTATTCATTTATTTAATTCAAAATAGAAATAATAATTATACGACAACACAGAATGATAATTCGTCTCAATGCATCTCCGCTAAAATATTTCCTTTAGGAACACGACCTCGCATAGTATCGGAATAATATTATGTTCTATATACTTATTTATAGGCTACATGAGTGTTCTATCCTTCTAAACGTCCTTTGCGGTAGAACGATTTCCAAAATGTTCTGTTTCAGTGGCCCATCATGTATATGAAAACTTTGTTTTTTATCTTTCACTCCAGACGTACCTACCTGTCTATGGGCTTACTATTTATTATGTCCATATTATAATACTCGCATTGAATGTTTATTGTACATTGTTGGGTAGTGCCGTAACGGACGTTACTCGTTACTGTAACGTAGTTACTTTTTCGAGTAATGTTATAATAACTTGGTTAGTTATCTGTAAGTGACTCTGTAAAATAACGCGTTACATATTTATAAATAAAAAATACAATTCATCATTCTTATAAATTCGTCTAAAATTGCCGATGACCCATGATATCTGCGAAAAATAGATATTTTAACGATTGTATGATTTTATATACTTAATAATAAGTTGGAGTAGGCATGACATTGGATTTTATGATATTCGACTGACGACAATCGGGAAAAATCGGAAAGATATTTTTGACATTTTATTTTATTATTTTCAATTTTACATGTTTGAAAATATTGAAAGTATCTACTTAACATCATTGTAACTAGTTACTTTTGAATTGAAAAAATAATGTAACGCTATTACTTTTGTGTTTTAGATAACGAAAAAGTAATCTAGTTACCTTTTGATCTTGTAACTAGTAACATAACTCGGTTACTTTTTAAAAGTAACTCGCCCAACACCGATAGTGTATACTATGTAAGACAGGTAGAGGATACTGTAAAATATATATTATCATATATTAGGTATATGGAACTGAATCGGGTCGACGGATTATCGAAATATTAAGAACATATTTAAAAAAAAAAAAAAAAAACCACCCCCTTAGCAGCGAGAAATTCATCTCAAAGGTCTTATGTAATATGTGATGTATACCTACGCACATCCTATATATTAATATACAATATAATGTGTGTGTATATATAGGCATCATCTACCGTAGATATATAGAAAATACTTTGAATATTCTTATATGTACATTATATTATTATGTATACGAAACAGAAACGTTTATTATATGGGTACAGTGTATACACTTATCAAACGAGTTTTTTTTTTATTTAATTTATTTTTTATTTTTTTATTATTATTATTATTATTATTATTATTATTCCGTCTATGTAACGTCTAGACCACGATAAATTATCGGAAACCAATATATACCTATGCATATATATATTATTATACTACAGCATTAAATGCATTATGTGTGAGGAAACCACGTCGAGTAGTTTCTGCCCATTCAGAAAGACGCACGTTTTATAATATATATTATATACCAGCTATATAATATAATATACCAACATGCAGTAACCATTATAACCAGATGTATACCTGTAAGTTTTTAGAATATTTTATAATGTCTTCTTATATGCATAATTACGCATTTAGCGTGGCAGCACCGAAAGGAGATGCCGTCCTCGTATTACAATATATGTATATATATATATATATTTGTATTGACATTGTGTATATGCACGCTGCAGTCGTGTTTTAATGAGACGCAACACTAAGTGGATAGTACATATTATAATATTATTATTTATACGAGTATATTATAGATAAACATTGTGTCATTAATAACGTAACAAAACGTTAGCAGCGGTTATTTCGAAAAAATAAAAAATAAATCCGTTTTTTTTTTTTTTTTCATTCTCCGACGTATACAATTATACTGTAGGCCCGGTAATTTATGAGTGTTATTGAAAATAGGTCAAATAAAACAAAAAAAAAAAAAAATGAATTTTTTTCAACGGCCTAATATACAATAAAACTACGAACGTTCGAGAGATTCGTTTTGATTCCGTATGCGCATAAATTATATTACTACGAGCGTGTTACGATACGTTACGTAGGTAAATTTATTGACTTTTTTAAAAATATTTTCTTAAGTAATTTTGCTTTTTTTTTAAAATTATTCTTTTGGAGATGTTTCAATCCTTTATACGGTTTTAGCAAAATTAAATGATACCTACTCAAAAATGGAAAAAAGTGTCTCAAAATGAAATAAGAGATAACTATAGGTATATAGTATATATACCTATATGATATTTCTTCGTTTTTCTTTCAAATTTTAAATCCATCCATAATACGTAAATAAATATCTACTCGTGTCTTATGCGCTAAAGTACTCAAATCTCATACTTAGCTCACTTCAGCGGAATTAGTTTAAGTTAGAAACAAAAATGGTATATATAGGGAGAATGAACCTCGTTTGGTGAAATATTAAGTGCGTGCTATTCCCATTTCGCAAATGTCTCGTGACTTTTTGACAGTTGATAGTTGTGACAAGGATAATTAATTGACAAGGTGATAACAAATATTAATAGGAAACTAATAGTTCAATGATGCTATAAATGTCACTTGATGGTTTTGCTTTCAAACATAATTCGCGAAAAAAAAGTATTAAACCGTTTTTCCAAATAATGTAAACATTAAAAATTGTAAATAAGTACCTTTTTAAGCTCAATTATTATGGATTCGCTTAAGATTTAATATCTGTAAAATATACAGATATACAGTTTTGTTTTAAGGAATTTTTATAATAGTTGGAACAAAAGGATACTAATTAATTTTTTTTAAATTGATATTTTTATACTATTTAGCGTTTTTTAAATTTCTGAAGGGTCCAAATTAATAAAGATAATTCAGTAAATGTTAAAATGATTATTTCTCAGATTACAAAATTAAAAGATCAAGATAACGCGTAATAGAACGGTTTCATTTTAAGCTAGAGAATACGTAATTAGATATTAATATGGACGAAAATATAATCATTGTTTTCGTGTTTTAGATTTCTAATCCAAAAATAATAATAGGTATACAAAAAAATACCTATAAAATAATTCAAACAATATTGAAAATATTGTGGAAATAAAACAAATAAGAGAATATAACTACACTTGTTCCTTCTTACCATCACTAATATGTGTTATAACACCTTAGAGGGGGGGGGGGATTGTAATTATTTTTAATATTTAGATTTGATCAATTTTAAATGTAAATAGTATTATTAACCTAAATAGTAGTTTAAATTCAAATTTACAATTAAATAATGATAATGAACAAGTAAACATTTCATTATATTTTAAACACTAAGTAGAGTGAGTTAGCTATTGACTTTACCATGTTGTATTTTTTTTTTCTGTGAGAAACTTTTAGCCAGAAGTAGTCGAGTAGGAGGTAGTCTGACGACGATTGATTCTAGATAGTACTTTGAAGATATGTACTTTATAATCATATCTAGCTGATATTTTTGAAAAATTATTTTAGGCAGCTCCCCACAAAAAAAAATAATAATAAATAAAATACCTACTAAACTCTGCTCAGTATCGAATATTTTCGAATTCAATGATTTATTATTACTTTCAGATTCATATATTTACCACCAGTATCCTATCCAACGTACAAAGTACTTTCACCCCATACTAACCGGACTTATTTTTTTATTAGGTATCAATTTGTAATACTAAATCTTGGTATGAGTTTATTAATAACCCAAGTTATACTAATATCCATAACATGAGAAATTGTATACACTCTGTATAATATAATATGATTGTTTTAAAATGTTCATACGTTTAAATCTTTGTGTTTTAATTCGAATCGATATATACGTATATATACGAGTACATATATAGTTCTAGCACTAGAAAAAGTCATTCGGGAAAACAACAAAGAGGAACACGGAATGCGATTATGTAATAGAAGATTGGGAGTACTAGCCTATGCAGATAGGCTAGTACTTCCAAAAACCAATTAAATATATGATATTACAGAGAAGAGAGATACCTACCGGATCATATATATGCACATTTGAAAGTAGGCGCATATAGGTTCAATTGGGCAAAAGAGTTTAAATATCTAGGTTCGATATTGACGCAAAGCAACGAAGAAACTACTGAAAAAAAAGCAAAGTCTACAAGCTGGGAATAAATGTTACTGTGGATTAACTAAATTACTAAAATCAAGAATGATATCCAAAAATCTAAAGGTTTAGTAATACCGTACACTAATTCCGCCAGTATAGTAATGTATGGATGTGAAACGTGGACATTGTGCAGATCGGAATAAGATACACTTCTTATTTTCGATAAGTATCATTTTAATAAGAATCTTTGAGCCGTTTCAGGACGAAGGGACTGGAGAATAGAGAATCCAAATAAAAAAAAGGCGAACTTATGCAGCTGTATTATATGCCAGATATACTGGGGAAAATGAGAAAGATACGCCTCCAGTGGGCCGAGCATGCATAGAGAAAAGAAGAAGCGATGATACGTATTTCAAAATAGTGTGCCAAAGGAAAACTTGGGACGTCAAGGAAAAGATAGAAAGATTAGATAGGGAGTGATGTGGAAAACAGTAGGTCTGGAGATAATTGGCAGGAATTGGAAATAACCAATTTTAACAAATACAAGTGGCAAGAAATATGCTGGTCAGTAAGATTTTAAATATCGTATAGCAAAAGAAGAAGAAGAATATATGAGAATATATATAATACACAATCCACATTTAAAGAATTTAGTTTTAAAAACCAAATTAAAATCCTTAAAATCGACTCATCAACATTTTCAGAGAATTCAACCCTTTAAATTAAAATTAAATTAATTTATTTTAAATACTTCTTATTTAATACTTTATTTTGAGAGAGAAGGCGAAGGAGAAGAAGAAGAAGAAGATTTAATACTTTATTTTTTAATTTATCAAATTGCATTGAAATTAAAAACAAAATTATATTCTATATGTTCGTACGTTTAAGGACAAGATTAAAGTTATAAATTACTTTAAGTAACTCAATCAATTTTGAGTTACTTGGCCACTGAGGGTCACGATTGATACATCAATATAACTTTTAAAAATGCAGTGTATTTAAGTTGAAAATTTAAAATTTGTATTCAAATGTACTTTTATTTTATTTACATGTGCAACACTAATTTTTTTCAAATATGAACACCAGTTTGTTATAAAGGTATGATTCAAAATAATACAATTATAAATCAATACTACGATCCCAAGCTGAAATTTAACCAATCGTTTAAAATTCAAAAATAATCGATTTAAAAAAAAAAAACAGTATTACTTACCCTAAAAATACAAAAACATGTACCTACTAAAAATATTTAAAATTGACCAAATATAAAAAAATATATATATATCGATAAAAATAACTGCCTTATAATGTAAAATAATATATACCACTGGTAAAATACTGTATATTAAGTACAATACTGCGATTTTCATTGACGGCAATTTGAGAAAATTTTGTAAAATTATTGAAACCGTTTTTGTTTTTGGAAAATTGGGCATGAACCGTTTGGACACACTATATAAAATATATTATTGATAATCAATATAATGTAAGGTCGTTTCAATAATACCACGATTTAAGATTATAAAATATGATGATTGATATAATGAGAATAATAAAATTACTGACAAGTTTATATTTTGTCTATCTCTTTATCTAGTCGTCAATAATTTACTTAAAAATGTATAAAACTATTTCATTATAAAAATGGTATTATCGTAAAACTATTAATATATAAGTCCAAGGCAAAATCAGCTACCGATTGGCCGTCAGGCTGATGTGGTGGTTAGGGGGAAAACAAGGTGCTATCCTGATATCTGCTATATTTCTATGAAATGTTGTTAGGAATTATTTAGTGATATTTATATGAACGTTTCCCTATATTATCATTACAATTTTAAGGATAAAAATTTTAAACGACGAAATGACTAGGTATATTATTTTATACGCATATATATTAGCATAAAATACCTAAGTATATATTTCATTTCTAAACACAATTACCGGGGAAAATTTGTTTTCGAGTATTTAGACTGTAAAAAAAAATCAATTTAAATATAAGTATTCGAATACTATAACAAGACTGTATGTAGCTAAACTGGTTATTTAAAATCGAGAAAAACAAAGAAGAGTCCTTATTAATTTAATAGGAATTACATATAGTACATCCTCGCGGGACACTCTGTGTGTCTCGTGTACGGGTGATGTCAAAAATACATTATTATTTTATAAGTTCACAGTGGAGACGAACACCAGCTTGTACACGCCAGATAGCAAGTCGTGAAATATTATTTCATTTATACCAGATTTCTGTGTAGTATAATATTATATTAAACAAATATTTTGTGAAAATCTGTCTATAAACTCGACGCTTATAACATATACGTAGATAGATAGGTACTAATGTAATACGAATGAAATGGTTATACACAAAGTGATTAGGAAAACGATTATTAAATAGCGAATAGATATGAGAATAACGAAGAACCGAAAAAAAAAAAAACCCATGTCATTACTTGTCATGTACATAATATTATAATAGTCGTACACTAAACCAAATATCTTTGGTAGAATTAACAATATGCAATAATCAAATTTTAACAAACGAATATTTGTTGAAGTAATACAATTTTCATTATTTTAATGTATTAATATTGTTAAATTAATAAAAAATATGTTTACAATTACAAATTTATTTTGTAAATTTCACAAAACATATAAGTTATAATTTAATAATAATAATTTGTAAAATTAATACGGATTTTATTATTTATTATAAAATATGTTATTAAATTGGAAAATATTCTGTTTAAATTGACTATTTTGATTAACAAATGGGCGCTATTGTTCTACAAAGAAGAAAGAAATAAATGAACACAAAATATTTATAATTGAATTAACAAAATATTCGTTAATTCAAATAAATTTGTGTTCAATTGGACAATTTTACCCAAGACATTGATAAAAGATATTGTTAAATCAATTATACGTTTTATCATTTTATTGTTAAATTAACAAATATTTTATTTTTAAATCAACAAACATTTTATCGGACGTATATTAATAAGCATATATTATTAGAAGATTAATGTATATATTTTAATCAAATCACAGATATATTTGGTTCAGTGTACGTATAGGCGTACCTATGTATATCTATTGTTATTGCTCCAAAGTGAGCAAACAAAATAATAATACAATGCATATCGACGTGCGCGTTTAGAATATTTCTTGCGCGACAATTAGCGTATCTATAGGTATATAGGCAGTTATTTCGAGTCATTACAAACTCGACGTTTCTAGCCATAAATATATAATAATAATAATAATAATAATAATATAGTGTGTTAAATATTTACACGCATAGTGCTCGGTGCATTATTCCGTCGTTCAATGAACAATTCACCACATTGTCCAAACATGATGTTTTTACACAACAAATAGATTTTATAACACTAATTACTAAATTAAACGGCTAATATAAGTATAATAGGTGGTTCGTCATAATGGACGTGTCATTGACGCACGTATTATAATAGGTACGCGTACGATGCAGCAGTAGATATAGCCGGTAATGAAGCTAGTGTAGTATTTTGCGACCGAATATAATATATCGCTTGACAAGTATAATATCAGTATAATATACTGTAAATTCAGTATTTTACAGTGTCCCGAGTCCCAGTCAAAGATGGCACGAGTTCTTGAAATGGGGAAAAAATTAAAATTTTCATAAATAAAAATTACAGTCATTCTAGGTTTGGGGGAGGAAGTACTTTGACGGCACAGTGTAAGCATAATAGGGGTGGGAATATATCGCACGTCCGGTAGGATAGATATACTGGTGGTAGATTTATTGAATTTGAAAGCAATGATAAATCATTGCATATTCGGCAAAAAAAGTTCGATATAATAATTTTTAATTCTATTCAAATAAAATGAAATTACATTTAGCATTTAAATAAAAAAATCGGTTACCGTGACAATTTATGGTACATGTCGTTTTGTTATTTCCTTTACCTATATTTTTGAAATAATTCATATTGCATACACCGGAAAAAAAATCAAAAAATTACCTCGTAAAAGTACAACTATAACCAATTTGATATTGTTAACATATACGAACTCCAAAGCTCCTACTTTACTCCTTCTCACAGAAAAAAAAAATAAACATAGTAAGACGAATAGCTTATTATTTGCTCCACCACATAATCTAAAATATAGTTAAAATAATTAAAATAAGTATATATACACTCCATAGGACATATATACATCGTATAAAATGTATACACTGTATAAGTAGGTATATATACAGGACAGAAAAATCGAAATATAATATGTTCAAAATAACTACCAACTAGAACTAATTTACCATCGTAACCATACAAATTTCAAAAACTCCTATTCAACTCCTTCTGGTCGAAAAGTCGCTAGCAGAAAAAAATAATCATCATCATTCTTTTTTTTTTTTTTTACATATAAAATGTATTTTAAATAATATCATTTTGGTTTTAGGTATATAACTTTCTTTTTAAAATTAATTTTATGTTTGAATATTGATAATAGAGTTTACGCCAGGGGTTGGATTTTTTAATAGGTTTTCGGTTCCAATTATAAAACCAATACCTTAAAGTTCTGGTTTTGGTTTCGATTGTTTTAAAGAAATGAATTAAGGATTACGATTTTAACTATTTTAACGATTTTAAATAGGTTTCATACATTAATTAATAAAGTAGGCATTTCAATCATTTATTTTATGGTTTTAAATAACGTTCATAAAATATAGGTATATTCAGTTTATTTTATTGTATGTTCAGATTAGAATCAGAACAGAATCTGTAATTAAAATTGGAAATTCAAAATGGTAATTAAAATTAGTATTCCTAACTCATTTTCTAGATATATTATATATTATATTATATTTCAGATATATTATAACCTGTGAGAGAAGGAGAGGTATAGAAAAAAAAATGTACTCCTACCCTAAAATATAAAACAATATTGAAATATCTATATAAAAATTAAAATTATTTTCCAAAATAGTAGTAGCAAGGTACCACTTTCTCCCTACAAGTGCTACAAGTTATAATATAATTATCAATTCTGAAATTCTAATTAAATTTAATTTTCTGTCCATCTTCCATACACTTTACTCATAATGTATATAGGTATAGGTAGGTACTTTGAATATAATATTGTACTTTTTCATTTGCATAATTAATAAGCTCAATTTATGCAGTATACAATAAACAAACAATAAAGTTTAGGTCAAGAAAAATTATAAATTGAACACAAAATTTGTAATCTATCAAATTGTTATGATACCCATTATTTTTGTTTCAATTATAAAAATGTTTGTTTCTTTAAATAAATAGATTCGGTTATTTTAATTTCAATGTAATAACCGATTCTTCTCTATTCAGTTTTAACCACTAGTTTAAACGATTATATTTATATTTAAAACTTATACCTGTATAATATATTGTATCAAATAACTACAATAAAATATCTCTAAATGTAAATTTTTTTTTAGATATTTAGAGGAATTAAATATCATCCTAATAAGTCCTAAAATAATAGTATTTAAACACCTATAAAGTATCTGTATTTAAATACTTTTTTAAATAATATTTTACGACACTAACAACACATCTTATATACTTACAAGTATAGTAAGTATTATATATCAGGTATTAGAACCAAAACGGAAAGAAACGATTCTGGAACGAGAACCTTTTAACAATGCTGGAAAACAGAAATAAACCGAAATCATTATTTTTAAAATTGAAGAACCTAAACCTAAAATAAATGATTAATGTTCATCCTTATGGGTTCTAAAATATAATTTTTGTAGAAAATTACTTAGATAATGTGACATAAAACTCAACTATTAGGTATATTATAATTTAATCTATATAGTAATTCAAATATATAAGTTATTTAACTTTTGATTTTAAATGATGCACATTGACTAACAAAACCACGTATACCATTGATTATAATAATTACCTATTAAAAATTGTAAGTTATAACGTTTCCCAATCTTTTCTCGTTTTTTTGGCGATTGCCTTTTATTAAAGATACTTATATAATATCATATAACTATATAAGTACCTATGTTACTTATTTCTGTATTACTTATCATCATACTTATCCGATTAAATTTATTTTCGTAAAATTGTATAGGTACATTTAAAAATGAGTTTATAAATAACAATTACGATTTTCTACAAATTTTTACAAATTAGGTATAAAATTTTAGATTTCCAACTTCCAAAATAAAAAATCATTAAGTATTATTCTTTATTTATCATTACGATTTGCACTTTTTGTCATTAATACATATTGTGAATGAAAACATCGTAAATACACATTGTTTCTATTTCATAAAACAGAAGTTAAATAATAATAAATCATATAAAATACATATTTTTAAAATTTATATAAATTCAAATACTATAAATTATGAGTGATCATTATTTGAAAATTAAAAATGGGGTGAACAAAAAAAAAAAGCCAATTGTAAAAATGTTCATAAATCGTTTTGAAAACGGCAAATAAACAAAATAAAAAAAGATCATTCGTAATCACTCCTCAAATAAAAAACGATACCCTACATTCAAAAATGGAATAAAAAGGGTCCTATTTAAAGTTTATCATGATAACAGGATGCAATCCTCATAAACCGGACAATCCCCCAAAATATGCACGTATGGTCCCCCAGAGTAATATTAGCGAATATTACCATAAGGTATTTTAAAATAGAATAATATTAAATATTAACCCAAAAATTATAATTGAATTCTAAATTGTAATATTAACATATATCAATACCTAATCGAATAGTTGATGAAATAATTTGTTAGAAGCAATATTCACTACCTAATAATATACACTTATTTCATTTTTATTCAAGTATTCAAATTGTGATATATTTTTAAAAAAAAATTAAATATCTAATGGATATAATATGTTGATTGTTGGTATCATATATTTTAGGACCTATGTATAAATATACTTACGGAGCTAAATCTGTGATCTATATACTAAATTTAATTATTTTTAACTCTTTCAGTGCTACATAGTTTTTTTACCTTATTACCCTCCAGGACTGCATTAAATTGATATTTTTATTTCCAATTTGTTTATACTCACAATATTTTCGAAATTATTCAAAGTCAATAATTGAAGACAGAAATTTAAAAAAGCCGGTCAGTAGGTTGTGGAAGCACTTCGCTCGTCAGGTATCAGTATTGGTGGATGCACTTCGCTACTGAGCAGGGTAATTTTGGTGGATGTATTGAATTTGAAAGCAATGATAAATCATTGCATTCAATAAAACGATTCTCAGCATAGCTTCGGTGTAGTATACATAACTCATATAATTTTTTTTTCTAGGGATCGATCGAGGCTGTTATTTTAATTTTATTTTTTAGTCGTTTTATTCATCATTGAAAATCACAATTTTTGCCCAGGTCTTAAAATCTCATTTTACCAACTATTTGGGCTTAAATACCTCAAAATTGATAATTTTGCAGAAAAAATTAAAATGACTATAAAAAAAAATT
>JAIPRL010010340.1:0-15734 GCA_025469235.1 Pemphigus obesinymphae
GATTTGGGTAGTGCACATATACACGAGTCGCCACTGTCTAAACTACTATATTATAGTCTACCTACTATATTAAATAATTAAAATAACCTACACAGTACATAATATATTATATTGGGTAATTTATTTTAAAATTTTTCTTTCTAGGGGCTCATGGTTCCTACTTTGAACCCCTCCCATAAGAAATTTATACCTACGCCCTTGGTGTTTTGTCATGGATTAACCAAAAAAAAAAATTATTTGGGTAATCTATGCCCTATGGTTTTGTATAATATAAATTTTTCGTTATAAAATATCACAAAAAAATTTTTTTATACATTTTATTTTTGGTCATAGAAAAGTTCAAAAGTAAATAATATATATATATATATATATTTTTTTTTTTTAGTTACGTCCTTTTAAACCAAAGATCCAAACATAAATGTCTCCATTCATTTTCCGCTAGTGCATGCTAATCGGCATCCGGGTGAAAATCTGCAACATCTATCTTGACACGGTCCTCCCATCTTGGTCTTCCTATAAGGGACTTCTCCTTATTGGATTCTCTTGTAATACTCTCTTCACCAGCGTTCCTGGTTTCCTCCACACACGGTCTGCCCATTCCAGTCTTTTTCTTTTAATCTCATTAACTATATCCGGTCTGTTATATAATAAAACTATTTCCGTTTTTGTTGTTATTAGCTCTCCATTTTTGTTTCTTAAGATTCTTTCATGTCCTTTAAATCCTTTCTTCATTGAATTTAATTTTTGGTATACTTGTTTGTTCTATGATCTCCGTGATCCATTTCTCCGTTTAATATTAAGCTCCTTATATATTTTCGTTTTTCATATATAAAAATATTATGAGCTTTTTTCCTTTGTGTAAATTTAATATTAATAAAAATAACCCATAAAATTTCGTCTTTTGGGATATTTAACAAATTTTTATGAGAAAATTGATATAGTTTTTAGTGAATCAAACTCATAAAATATATTAGAATGCATTAGAGGCATAGTGAGATGGAGCACACTGATATATATCTATTATACGCCCTAGCATATTTATTTTTTGTACTTACTTTTCATTTTTGTTTGCAGTAATTTATTTAGTTATTTAAACTATAAATATAAAATAAAATAATATAAAATTATAATAACTACAATATAAAACTATAATATAAAATTGATTCATCAAATACGTAATTTTATGTACAAATAATTTAGCATTATAATAATGTTCCTGTGTAATTTATAATTAATTAGTTCATATTTTACAGTATCAGACATAGTTATAAAAGACATACGTTAGGGAACTTCTCGAAAATGAGCTATTAATTTATTTTAATTTCATCAAATACATTAATGTGTATACGCCAAGTTATTAAAGTAGGTAGTTGGATAGATATGTCATTTTTAAATAATATAATTGATATGTGTCTCACTGCGTAGTGTATGGTGTTGCATGAGCCATAGTGAGACAAAATTTTAAAGTTTATATTATTGGGGCTACCACCAAATATTTTAAAATTATTAATGTATTTAGTAAAAATATATATAGGTATGACTTATCAATAAAAAATAAAAATAGTATTTTCAATGTAAGGGGAAAAGAACACAAAAATGTCTCACTGTGCTCCTTATGTATAAGTACATTATAAATTGGATACAATTAAATTTAATTGAATTTCAATTGTACCTATAGTACCTAATTTAATGTTTTTTTTTTTAAATATTGTATTTATTGACTTTTTAGACCTTGTTTTATTTTTCGTCATCCTCGATCGTCGACGGCATCGCTTAATATATTTCTAAGACCGTTTGAAATTACTGTATGGTTTTCCATAATCGGTGTTATCATATTATCCGCATTTGTCTATTATACAATTATACATTTTGAATCGAAACAAATGATCTCACTGAGTGTGCTGAGCGATATTTTCTTACTAAAAATCGGCACTTTATGTCAACAAGGTAAATTTAATGTTTTATAAAACTATAGATATATAGATACCCAGGGTTGGATAGTATCTTAGATATACATATATTTATGTACAAATTCTTATATAGAGCTTGTATTTTATATCTTGAAACTTTTTTAACTTACAGATACAAGATATATTAAAAACTGGAAATGAAAAATCGATATATTATAATAAATATAATATATTTTATAATTTACATAATTCTTAATAGTTGGCTCTTATATAGTAATTAATATGGTACTTATTGAATATTATAATCTTTATTTAACATTTAATACAAATTTCAAAACAAATTCAAGATAATAAATGTTAAATAATTGTAAATATATTATATTTTTATCAACTATTCATAATATTCAAAATATCATATTAAATCAGTTAACCCTGATAGTTTCACTGGGTTTTTTCTTCATAAAATTGAATATTCTTTATGTTATCCTTTATGTCTGGTTTTTAATACATCTTTACTAGAAAGGGTCTTTCCCGAAATCTGAAAAGTCTCTTCGGTCACTCCGATACATAAATCTGGTGATGCAACAGATGTTACTAACTATAAGCCTAACTCTATTATTAGCCATTTTACCAAGCTCTTTGAATCAATTGTTTTAAACTCCATTCAGAGGTCAGTTAGTGGTATTCTCATAGATGAGCAACATGGGTTTTCTCGGGTCGTTCTACTATGACATGCAATTTTACATTTACCAATTATGTTCTAAATGCTTTTAGTAGTCATTCACAAGTTGACGTGATTTACACAGACTTCACTAAAGCTTTTTATCGTGTGAATCATCTTGCTCTTGTGAAGACTTTACGTGCCTTATAGGTTTTGGACAGCTCCTTATTGTTTCTTTATTTCGTTCCTCCTAATCATACTTAAGTACTAAATATAAAGCAAATTATTTTAATTGATAACGTCTGTTCTGGACCAGTAGGTATTATTTCCGGTGTTCCTCAGGGTGGTAATTTATCCCAATTTTTGTATTCCTTGTTTGTCAATGGTATCAAAAATGCTTTACGTTACTGTCGTTTTCTTATCTTTGCTGATCATATCAAGTTGTTTCTTTCTGCTGATTTTACTCAGGACAGTAGGCTCCTTCAAGATGATCTTAATTCTATGATAAATTGGGGCAGCAGTCCTGGTTTTAATCTAAATATCACTCGATATCGGAATTCCTTAGCTTTTTCGCACTCAATAAATGGTGCGGTTTTTAAACTCTTCTTTTGAAAATATCAAATAAGTAGATATGGAGTGAGACTATTACACCTTAATGTTTTCCAGTTGTAATTATAATTTAGAGGACATATTATATTTTATCGTACTGTAAATATTGTTCTGAATTAATGTAGGATTGTTACTTGAAAGAATAAAAATATAACGGAGGAAGGTTTTTAAAGTTTATATTGCTATATATTATGTATTTATAATTTATAATAGTTATTAATTGATATACGAGTAGAAACATAAAAGAAGACCAATTTTTTTTTTATTTTCTAAAGATGAGACGAATGTTGAATTTTAATCAAACTATACCTATTTTATATAATATATAAATATGTTAAATATCTCGAAATTTGTACATTATTTGTAAGTTATAATTTTAGTAAATGTTTCCATTGAATGAGTGAAATAAAAAAAAAAGGTCTATATAAATCCTATCTATAAATAATTAATAATTATATAATATATATTATTTTTATAGGTACAACCTTGGATCCCAAAAAATTCAGCAATAGGTTAATTATCATTTTAATGTTTGTGTTCAGTTTGGTTATGTATCAGTTTTATTCCTCGAGTATAGTTTCCAATTTATTGCGTCCGACTGTAATGCATATCGATTCAATTAAAAAACTAGAAGAAAGCGGATTAGACGTTGGTGTTGAAGACCTAAACATTTTTACTCGAATAATCCATGTATGCCAATAATATATTTTATATATGTGTACCTACTTGTGGTTGAACTACAAACATATTATTATATTATAAACCCGGTCACTATTTTATATATATTTTTTAGTACTTATAGTTTTTCGATCATCGAATATAGGTATCGATGATCGAAGATGATAATATAGTTGTTGAAATACGTATACACAAAATAAAAAATATATAGTATTGTGAATTCGGGTTTATAATAACTATACATAGTCACAACTCATATATATATATATATATATATATTAATACATATACATATTACAAATGATTTGATTTATGATGTATGTATATGTGTTTGTCAAGACATATGGGGATATTAATCCATATATGAAAAAAATTATTACTAAAAAAATCAAACCAAAATCGGAGTATTTTCTGGCAAAAGACGGAGTGAAGAAAATTAAAAAAGGTTATTATGCATTCTTTACTGATCCGGCAATTAGTTATTGGCTAATAAACGACATTTTCACCGAAAGAGAAAAATGTGATTTATCAGAATTACCGCTTAACAGACCAGAATCAACTGGGTTCTTGGTTCAAAAACATTCTCCGTACAAAAAATTGATCAACTATGCGTAATAATTGTTATTTATTATTAGAATGACTGTATATAATGACCAAATATCGTATATACGAACACATAATATATTATATAATTTATATTTTATAGATGCAATGTATTATTCGAAACTGGACTCATGGAGAGGGAACGTAGAATATTGTATGCTAAAAAACCAGAATGCGTCTCTGGGAAAACCATAACTGAAGAATCTTTGGTTAGTGTAGGAATTAAAGATATAGTATCACTATTAGTTTTCCTATTAATCGGTTTTATCATTTCTTTGGTAGTATTAATATTGGAAATAATTATTTTTCGTTATAATACAGAAATGTAATGTGTTGATATATTTATTACATAGTAAAATATAATTATTTAATTGTATCTATAATATATTAGTGTATTACGATACTATTATATAGGTTATTGATTAAGCTTACTCGTATAAATTACAAGAGTTCAATTTGAATTAATAGTACCGAGTACAATAATTTTCAAAGTTAAAAATGTATTTCAAATTATTTTTTTAATGTACCTATAAAAATTATAAGGATTGTATTATTATATAATAACCGTATAGAATTTTAAAATGTTTTCCTTTCAATTAGGTACGTTTCATTCACTTATTTTAAACATAAACAATAAATACCAGTATATTATAGATACCTACCTAATTACGCGTATATTGTGTTAATATATCACTTGAGTAGGTACATAAAGTATATACGAATTATTATAGTTTAAAATATAAACTATGCACAATAATATAATATAATGTTCGAATTGTTAAAACAGAAAATATTAAATTATTCTCAATTATATAATTTGATTGTTTTTTATTTATTTAAATATTTGCTAAGAAATTACGTACCTAATTACTTAGACCATCTGTTCACAAACTGCGTGCCACAATATCCATAGGAAGATGTGGAGTTACAAATACAAATAATAGGATACTCATTAATTTGTAAAGTATTTGTACATTCGATTATACAGTATACAATGGTCAATGACATATTTATTCACTATTTGTTAGTGTCATAGTACATTAAGATATTAAGACGATTTGAATGATGTTCTGAAATTTTAGTATCCCAATCCAAAATTAACTGCAAAAAAATCAAAAACAGTTTTAGCAAACCTAAAAAAAGAAAAATACAAAATTCTAGTTAAATATATGTTATGCCATCTATGTATTATGTCACTGTTATTTTTATTGCTGTTCTTTTTATGTATTTATAAAATGTTGTTAAAAATATTACTTACAAATATTTCATTTATATCAACTTAAAAATTGTAGGAAATTGTATAGTACGATAACAAAAATAAATTATATAAATAATAGCATTATCTAATATAGTCTATACGCAGTTACATTTTTATATTACCTATGTTTTTTTTTACATTTTATGTATGTATTGTTAAAAACAAATTTCTAAACAATTTCAAAAACCCTTAAATTTTAAAATATTTAGTATAATAATATATCAGAAAACGGTTATGCTGCAAAGCACTAAATAATATTGTTATTTCGAAAAATCGTGATAGTATTGAAACTTTGGAATTGCAGAAATACAAAAAAAAAATCGTTTATTTTAAATTATATTTCTTCAAAAATAAAATTCCAATATAACAATATTAAATCATACTGTTCTGTAGAGTTATTTAAATGTATTTTTCAAAAAAATTTTAAAGCACAAGTCAAGTTTTAAATTATTTCCACTATAAGGTTCGGTTTTTCGATTGTCCAGATATTCATTGAATATTTTTATTCGGGAAATACACTTTTGAATAAAGAGATGAGTTTTCCATACAAACGTTATTCGTTAAATAGTGATACTAATAGATTTGCCCTGTGGAGGGGGCTAAGAATACCTCCACGGTTTCCTCATGCCTGTCGTAGAAGTCGACTAATTGAGGTTGCGTCAGGTCGACAGCCGACATAAAACTTGATAAAAATTTATGAGTAGTCTTAAAATGGATATAGGCGAGTTTCCCCATCTCGGATGTTCGAGTAAATTTTATAAGGCAGTTTTGAGACCTGCAATGATGTATGGAATAGAATGTTGGGCAGTAGATAGAAAGATAGAACTGAGAATGAGTGTCTCTGAGATGAGAATGTTAATTTGGATGAGTGGAGTTGGTAAGAGGGTTAGAGGAAGACCGAAAAAGAGATGAGGGTATGTGATCGCGAGTTATATATATATAATAACATTATATGAGGAAGGTGGGTGTAAATGAAGAAGATGCGGGATATAGAGTTAATTGGAAGTGTAGGACCAGGGTGGCCGACCCCAAATAGTTGGGAGAGAAGGCGAAGGAGAAGAAGAAGAGTTTTAAAAACATAAATTACATTTGTTTAAATATATTTTTACACTTATATAATTGTATACCTAATAATATTAGGTACCCAATTATATAAGTACCTCTACATTTTAATTAAAAAATATTAAATGACATACGTAATAAATTAATAATGAAATAAAATATAAAGAATTAAGTACCTAACAAATTGATTTAAATGTACATAATATTATATGCATATTTTCGATCATATTTTTTTAAAAACTATTTAAAGCATTTCAGTCCACGATTTAATTATTTACATGAATTTTGACTGATTTATTCGTTTTAGCAAATCACTGCATTGGGTTGATAGATTAAAATATGAAATAATTGTCACTACCTAGTACCTACCTATATAATGCAATAATTATTATTGATATACACCTATCTCTCGGCGGGTGTATTCAATTTGGTGGAATGGGTTTAGTTTAAAGCTTCTCCATTACTATCCGAATTGGATCCCGTAGGTTATAATTATTATTGTAAAGTCCATATAATATGTCCAACCGAAAGAAGAATAATACTTGAACCGTATTTAATTTAACCTGTTATTTAGGTAGATACTCGACGTAGTGTCATAGCAAATCGGGGGATATTTTTGATTTTAACCGTCCAAGTTTGCGAAAAGCAAGTGGGTGACCCGTTCGGTTTATAAGTTATCTATGAGAAGTGCGACAAAAAGTACACATAAAACCACAGAATAATATAAAACGTATTTAATGCGGATACCCATTTGGCCACTACGATTGATACCCGGAAATGAATTCGGCATCAGCCATCATTGCGTTTATATAAATGTAAAATATTATTATTTATTATGTTTATAAGTTTAAATACTTGCCATGGTTTATTATTTTATATTTATTTATACAGTAAAAAATTAAAATTGATTTATTTGAAATAATAAACCTGAAACCGTATGATGAAACAGTAAATCACGAATGTACATGGACTGTAGTACACTAGTACCTACTACCCTACTACCTGTACTATGTAGAAAAATTTAGGAAAATATTCGAAATCCCGAAAAATGTAATTTTTGTGGGAAAAATAATTAAAATATACAGTTTAACCAACATGACAACAATATATTTACCTAATAAATAACGATCATATTTATTTTACTTTTTAAATTACAATGGGAAAACTATTGTCAATACTTGGTATAATCGTTATTTCTACATAGCGATCGTTATTTGTACAGATCGCTATTTATTACGATCGCTATTATAACGATTCTCAATACTTGGCCCCCAGGAGTCTATTTAATTTATTTGCATTCTATACAATAACGTCTATATGGTAATCCAAGATCGTTTGGGAATTTCTTCGGAGTAACCGAGGTTACAATCCAATGCCACATGATGTTCATCTTGATGATATTAAGGTCTCTGGTTACCAAGTTGCTTCTTTGTTTCCTTCTCACTTTTCATCTGTATATAAAGACTCACGGTTCTCTTCCAATACCTTATAGGATGTATTCACAAACCAAAAATTTTCCTTTCTTCCATTAATTTTATCTGTATCTACTGAAAAGATCAATGAGGCGCTAAACTCCCTATCAAATACTCGGTGATCTGGTCCGGATGGCATTTACGCTTTTCTATTGTACTAATGTCGTGCCACTCTCAGTTTACCGATCACCTTGATTTTTAACGAGTCACTTTTAGAAGGCGTCTTTCCTTCCGCCTGGAAAATAAGTCGTGTGACGCCTATATTAAAGTCTGGGAATCTGACTGATGTTGCAAACTACCAACCCATCTCCGTTCTACTTTTCCTAGGTAAGATGTTTGAGTCTATTGTATTGAAATAAATAAAGCGTACTTTTCTATCAACTATATCAATCGATCAACATGGATTCTTTCCCGGTCGCTCAACAGTGATCAGTCTTATTGACTTGGCCTCTTTCCTTCACGAGGCGTTTGAGTTAGGGTATCAAGTTGATGTGATACACAGACTTTTCAAAGGCATTTGACTCGATAGATCAAGGGGCTCTTCTGTATGTTCTTAATAGGCTAGGTGTTAGGGATATACTTCTATCATGGATTATATCCTATCTGAATGAAAGCCGACAATTTGTAAGTCTCTTCGGTAAGTCATCCGATCTGTTCCATGCACCATCCGTAGTTCCCCAAGGTAGTCATTTAGGTCCCATATTATTCAATATTTCTATAAACACCATGTACTCAGTCATTTCCCCCTGTTGTTTTCTTCTTTTTGCCGACGATCCCAAGATTTTTCATACGATATCAACACATAATGATTGCCTAATTCTCCAAAAAATCCTTGACAAATTCATCACCTGGTGTAATACTTTTAATTTATCTCTCAATATTTCCAAATGTAAAATTAAGTCTTTCCATCGTACTCGGTCAGTGATTATTTTCGACTACAAATTAGGAGGATTACCTGTTCAACGTGTTAGCCAAGTCCAGGACTTAGGCATCCTATTTGGGCCATCGCTTTATATCCGCCCCCATATTGACTATATGACTGATAAAGCTTTGCGCGTTTTGGGATTTATATTCGGCGACAAACATCAAATTTTAGTTCCCCCAGTTACTTACAGGCTTTCTATAATGCTTTAGTCCGCTCGGTACTTGAATATGGGGCCGCTGTTTGGTCACCATATACTACAGCTGACGTCGGATTGATCACGTATAAAACCGTTCAATGAGTTTTGCTGGCTTTTGTCTAAAAATTCCACACCTTGAATACGACTACAGGCCTATTAATCAGCCTCTAAAACTCGTCTCTCTTGCAAATAGATAGATAGATAGACAGATAGATAGATAGATAGATAGATAGACAGATAGATAGACGCGATAAATTTAGAATAAATTTCATCCGAGGTTTAATCAATGGTCAAGTCAAGGTCTTGTCGAACGAATTAACTTCTTTATTATTAGCAACATTAGGTTTCACGGTACCTTTTAGCCTCCTCACAATAAAACGAACTTCTACAAGAATGTCCCACTTCCAAAAATGATGCGTAACATCAACATATTTTTAAATTTTGAGTTCGGAGGCACACATTCTACTTTTTAATCCTTACAACGAATTACATGTTTTATTTTTATTATTAATAAATTATAAATAAAAAATCTATTGTTATTGTTATTATTACCTTTATATCTATATATTATAAACATATCATGTTTATTGTAAAAAGCCGAATGGGGCGTTAATTCTAATAAATAAAACACGAAAAAAAGCCACAATATCGATATCGTTGATCAACATTACCAACAACTAGAGAAGTGTATTTTACCGGTAAAACATGTCTTGTTATTTCACCAATAAAATTCGGAGATTTTTATATATATAATTAACTATAATAAAAGCATTTAAAACTGAGTCACTCAATTTTTAATATCTACCTATAGTAGATTAAAACATTATATTATACAATATATAGATTATATTTACGGAAATTTATTTTTCCCGTAAAATGTACCTACTACTAACAACTAGTAAATTATATTAAATATCTTACTTACTTCAATTATTGTACTTTTTGTTGGTCTAGGTTAATATTTGGTGTGCAAAAACCTTAAAGCATTGTACGCGAGCCATATTGTTTAAGAACATCACAATGAACTTAAAAACTTTGGAAATTTCGTCCCAGGCATCTTTTTTTTTATTGTTGAGTTTGTAAAATTTGTCCCTAGGGTCTCACAGAACAGGATATTTTTCGTACTCAGCAATTGAAAGTCATAATTTGGTTGTCAGTGAAATCCATTTTAAAACACTGTGACTGACTACGTAACAAATTATCATTTAATTTATAAACCTAGTATCACCATCGGTTGAAACAGTAAAAGCAGTATAAACATGAAAAATCTGGTCCAATAGTAGTCATAAATAGCTTTGATGTCGAAAACACGAAATACGGACATGTGTAGTTTGCAAACACGTCCACACTAGCACTATTTTTCGTGAATACAGTGTATTTGCCTGTGTTGGGTGTCGTGTTTGCATACTATGTGAACGCGGCTGAAGAGCAAGGAACATAAATATAAATCAATATAATTGACAATACAATAAATAAACAATTATACAATACGAAAAATGGTAACTCTATTTGGTGGTGTACAAGCCGTATCACCACAGGACTATAAATTCTTAGATAGATAAAAATGAATTAAAGTACGACTTTCATTGATTATTTTATTATTCCGACTATTAAGTGTCTTACATTCATTACAGATAATTTATATAAACAACAATATTAATGCGTGTTTCTATAGTAAACTATTAAACATGTAAAAATGCCTTTTGGTTTGTCAATAAATATATTGGTTTTTGAATTGTCTTTATTAAAAATTCTTTCAAAGTCAAATAAACAACAAAAACAGCATAAAAAACATCAATTTTTATATTAATTTTGTAATATATACTTGTGCTGTAATTAGCTGTAAACTTGCACGAGAGACAACATGTTTAAACGTATAGCCGCCTCAACAAGATTAGTAGCTCAAAAACGGTATGTGAAAATCATAATTAAAACTTGAGTTACAATAGCTATATTTAGGTATCATAAAATGTATTTTAATAATAAATAATAGGTATATTTTTCAGAGTGTTATATTTATTTTGCGCTTAATTTAGTTAGGTATTAATTTTCCTTTTCATTAAATTTGTGGTAATATTAATTATTATAATAAAATATGATATTGATCAATTTAGTTTATATTGCTAGGTACTCTTTAAAAATAAATAGGTAATAATGGGTAATAATAATAATAATAAAAATCTTCAAATTTACAAGTATCTTATACTCTATTCAGATTAAGATTATACCGAAAACGCGCATGCAAAATGAATACCAGAGCGATGCTAGACCCCCCGGCGGTTAATAGCGGCTCTGTTATAGGCTGTTGTTGTCGTATACTATCGTCATACGACGGTTTCCAACACAATCGCTGTGCATAGTATGCACTGCATACTGTAGAATCATAATATCATACATCTGTCAATGTGTTATCTTATCATAATATCCGTTATCATTGTCATTCTGTGGTATAAGCAAATTACAGTAATTTTATATTTTTTTGTATGTTCGTATTGATCATTTTAGTGTTAATAGCACGAACTAAGATAGTATGGACTAGAAACGATGGATTAATACGTGCGGACAAATTGTTACGGTAAATATCAAGGTGGGGGAATCTATGCGATTAAAACGCCGCCTAGTTTATAGTTTTAAAAACATATTCATACGCAGACCATAGAATAAGAATACGCAGACTACATTCTACGTATGTGTGGTATGGCATATGTTCGCTAGGATCGCATGATAGATTATCTCTTAGATTCCCCCACTTACTAATTTCACTGTAACAAAATGTAATCGCACCACTACCACCCGCCTTCCTTGTCGTTTTCAGTCCATACTATCTTAGTCCGTGGTTGATAGTATATCCTTATCAAATATTTCTTATCACTATCTGGTAGTCCAACATATTAATGAAAATTATAGTTTTATAATTAAGTTTATATTCCTTTATATTTCAAAATGCCGATTTTATGTGCTGTATTTGGGTGTACACAACAAACATTTTTGGTTTTAGAAGCCGTAGTGCGTCCAGTTCTGTTAAGATACCAATCCTTAGATTTAGATTGAACTCTGGTTGAGCTCTCTATTTCCTTACAATTTTCTTCAGTTAAAGAAAAATTTAGGTCATGAACTATAGCTACTAATTCTTCTCTACTAAGGACAGCATGATCGTCTTTGTACATATTAGTAAGTTTCATCGGAAAATTATTTTTAATAAATGCCAAATTGTGTGGTGATATTACTTTTAAAATGCTTGCTTTGCTATTGACAACCTGTAGTTTAGACAAGAAATTATGAAATATCTGATTATCATTTAATGTTTTAGGTAATTTATTAATATATTTCGCCTTAGATTTTTGTTTAGGAAGTTGACCAATTATCATATTATTTTGGCAGTTAAAGTTAATATCTTTAATTTTAC
The DNA here is from genome assembly GCA_025469235.1 of Pemphigus obesinymphae. Classification (NCBI taxonomy): domain Eukaryota; kingdom Metazoa; phylum Arthropoda; class Insecta; order Hemiptera; family Aphididae; genus Pemphigus; species Pemphigus obesinymphae. The sequence goes on from JAIPRL010010340.1 coordinate 12,781, forward strand.
TAGGTAAAGCTTGTTGGTTAGTAGGTGTTATTCAGTATGCAGATACATCTGTAACAGATTTAGTAGACTTTTTTTTTTATAAAAGCATATTCTAATTAAAATAATAAAGCTGCAACATGAGAACAACATTCACCTAGACCAGCAATGCAAGTACAATGAGCTACTTCAAATTCTCCACATGATTTTACTATAAGCCAAGGTAATAATTTACCTTCGTTTAATCGTTGTGAATGACTTACCTACATAGCATATAATATTGAATAATTTGCATTAAATAATTATAAAATACTTAATTGTTTAAACATTACCTCAGCGACTACAAGCACTTTCTCGTTAACTACATACCATTTAGCATTTGAAAATCACCCACTGACAAAAAAGTTATAAAATTCTAAGCTTTTATAGGCTTTAAATTCGTCTAATGTGTAAGCACTTTTAGTTAGTACAAGATAATTAAAAATGTCAAGATATGTTACTGAAGGAACTAAGTCTAAGTCAGTTCTCAATTGTGTATTAGTATCTTTAAGTAATATATAAGGATCTTTATTATTTATTAAATTTATTTTTTCAAGATATCTCTTGTGGACATCACCATTTAAACTCCTAGCATGGTTACTTAATACTACTGGCGGAACAAACATTGTAATTTAGATAAAATATAAAAAAAATTCAAAATATATTTTCTTATTTTTTCAAACTTCAGTACAAAATAAGTAATAAGTAATGATATACTAAATAAATACAATTTGGACTACCAGTTAGTGATAACAGAATAAATACCATAATTCGAACATAACCTAAAAGATACAGTTCAATTATTTAATATAAATAACATAGGTTTATTTATTTATCAACGATTAAAATTATTACAAGTACCTACTCGTTGAAAGTGCTGTACCTGCGCTTTATAACGGTGAACATTGGGCATTTTGGTCGAATTTGTGTTTTGCACAGGTAAATATATAATTTACCTATCATAATATATTATATCATCGTTGTTATGCAAAAAGTGGTACATGAGTAAAATGACCAAATGAAAAACATTATTATGTGTGTTATTTAAACTATATTGTTATACAGACAAAATGACCAAGTCCTATAACGGATATTTTTAGTAGATATAGCATAAACTGATCAAACTATTTGGTCACTTATAGCATGTTAATTATACACATCATTACGATTTACATTATATCAAGTTTAAAGAAATTTGATAACAATTGTATTTTTCAGTTTTTATAAAAGTACAATTATTGTACTTTTAAAAATGCTGAAAAATATATAATATTATAATATAATTATTATTGGTGCTACCAAAAACCATATAATACACTTGAATACTTTTGTAATGTATGGGTAAATTTTATAGAAAACATTTTTTAAGCAGAAAAATATTGTATTAACCTAGGTAGGTTAATACAATTCATCCAGGGTTCCAGAAAAATACCAGTACCGTTATATATGTTTATTATCTAACTTCGTCAACTTTGTTGGGATGCTGGGACGGCAATTAAAAGCTTAAGTAAAATACGGGATGTCTCGGAACCTTAACCTAGAGTAAAATGATACCTAAATTTGATTGAACATCCAGTGTAACATTTATATGATACTCGTATTTAGGGGTTGTCTATAAGTAGATTAAATTTTGAGTCAGTGTATTGAATTAATAATCTGCTTTTTAATAAACTTGATTATGGCAAATATTAAAATCAATATTTTACTAACCTTTCCTTGACGATTCTTTTTCCCTGGTGAAATTGGATCTGCTTCGGCCATGACAAAATAAGTACTTAGGTAGGTCTTCGTCTCCTTTGCCTTCTCTCCCAACTATTTGAGGTCGGCCACCCTGGTCCTACACTTCCACTTAACTCTATCTCCCGCATCTTCTTCACTTACTCCCACCTTCCTCATATCACTCGCCATCACATCCCCCATCTCTTTTTCGGTCTTCCTCTCCCCCTCTTACCAACAACATGCATTTCCCTTACTAATCTTACTGTCTCAGTCTCTTCCCTTCTTAATACATGCCCGAGCCATCTTAATCTATTTTCTCTCATTTTTTCTACTATCGAAGCTACTCCTATACTACCTCTGATATACTCATTCCTTATTTTATCCTCTCTAGTAACTCCACTCATCCACCTTAATATTCTCATTCCATCTCTTTATCACTTCCTTTTCCTCTATTAACATTCTCCTATCCTCATCCTTAATACACCAAACATTTCTAAAGTCCCTGGATTGTTTTTCTCCTTCCTTAGCCAGCCTGTACATTTCTTTTTCCCCTTCTTTAGTTCCTAACTTCTCATACAACTCATCATATTTCTCTAATTTAACTTTACTCACTGCACTTTTTGCTGCTTTAGATAAACTTTTATACTTTACCCAATCCTCCCTCTCTCTGTTTTTCTGCCATTTCATAAAACTGTATTTTTTTCTTTGATATTATGTCCTGTACTTCTTCTGCCCACCACCATGTTTGCTTATCCTGTGGCATATTACCTCTACTAACGCCCACGACTTCTTTAGCAACTTTCTTAACATCCTTTGCTACCTTTTCCCACATTTTGTTTATATTCCCTTCCATGTTCCACATCCCTGTCCCATTTAGCTTTCTTATAAATACTTTTTCATTTTCACCCATTAGTTTCCACCACCTAATCCTCGGTTCCTTAACTATATTTTTCTTTTTGTACACCCTCTTTTTCCTACACCAAATATCCATAACCATTTACCTATGTTGTGCTGTCACACTTTCCCCAGGGATCACCTTACAGTCCTTACACTGTTTCAAACCCCCTCTCTTCCACATAAAATAATCAATTTTTGATTTGTTCCCTCCACTCTTATAAGTTATATAATGCTCTTCCCTCTTCCTAAAATAAGTGTTTACAATTGCTAATTCATACGCTGATGCAAAGTCAAGTATTTTTTCTCCAGCCTCATTTCTTTCT
>JAIPRL010010341.1:0-15734 GCA_025469235.1 Pemphigus obesinymphae
TTCTTTTTTCTCTTTCTTTTATTATTATGTGTAATTAAACTGTCGCTCTCTACCTTCACCACAAGCTTGCTTTTAGAAGGTAGATAATCTCATTGTTTATTATGTAATACTTATTTTATGTAATATATATTGATTTAAATAAAAAAAATAAATAAATAAATAAAAAATAGATTCAACATTTTTCAACAGATAAAACATTAAAACTGATTATAATGTATCATGATATATCGCCAAAAATTAAATAAAAACAAAATATATAAATATTATATTATATTTATACTTATATTTCATAAAAATATAATTTTAAAAGATAAAAAATGATTTTAGTAAATAAATTTTTATTAACTATATCAATGTAACTTGTTTGAAAACATTTTTTGATAAATGACAGAAATATAATTATATTTATATATATATATTATTTTTATTATATATATTAAATTTCATAATTTGCTAAATATATTTTAAAATATTATTACATACAGATAATTTCATTATATAATGTACATCTACATGAACGCATTAACATTATTAAAATAAATACCTAATTCATTTTTTTTAAATTAAACAAATGAAAAACCTAACATTTATTTACCTATTAAAATTCATACTAGAATTTAGTTCTTATGATATAGACATATGAAGACATGTCACTAGAGAGTTTTTTTACGTGTTGAAGTATAATTAAAATTTAATTAATTATATTAACAAAAGTTTTAAAATGAAAGGAACAAACATATACCATTAACCGTTGATAGTAAAAGCACCAGATCGTCAAACTAGAATCAGAGGAATGCAATGAACTTTTTATTCAATTATGTATATATTAAATACAAATACTACCTCACTTTAGGATAATCAGATGGTCTTTATGGTCAATTATAAAATTAATTTTAAACAACTATATCTATATATCTATTTGTTTTTTAGAAAATCAATTTATCAATTTCAAACATTTTTATTTCGACTCAAATACACCTGTTTAATACGTTTCTCTGATTTGAGTTAGGTAATTAAATGTCATTCTACATTAAAATGTTCTATTTACTTCATAAATAATTTGGAAAGTTTAGGTAATAACTATTGATTATTGTCTTTATTTAAGCATTTTCGATGAGAAATGAACATTTAATGATATCAACAAAATTGTGATTAATAAAAGCTTATGCACATAAAAACGATGTAATATAATGTTTTTATTTAATATAAAGATGTGTATTATATTAGTTACTTTTTGAAAATATAGAATTCTGTGATTGGATTTTGTTTTTGTTTGGGCCCATTCTAATAGTAGAATATTAACAGATAAATTCATCTACTTTATTTCAATACGAGTACAATAATATATTTCTATTTTCTATTTTTGATTAAAGTAAAATTAAATTAAATAATTTATTAAACTTGGTAACAAGCCATTACCTATATCAATTATTATAATAATTAATTAAATTTAATCATAATGATAATTATACCAGATTAATGGTAAATTTTCTAGCTTCTAGGTAGATCCATTATATATTACAGTATATTCTTAATGATAAATTGACTTTAGGAGATCGAATTACTATAGTTTATTTTGTAAATTTAAATTTAAACTGTAATATTATTTATATACTAATAATAGTAATAAATAATGTACAATTACATACTAATATGTTATATGAACACATTTATTTCTATGAAACTAAATTATAATTACTATAATATATAGTATGTATAACATCTAACTACCAAAGTTAGACTATGTTTTTTGACTAATGAGACCATTGATCAAAACGGTAAAATCGCATGACAAGTCAGTATATAATACGAATTTTAAATATACAAATGCATAAGTTTAGCATCCAAAATTACGCCACTAAGTTCATGTTCTTGAATATCGTTAGCCACAATATGTGTACTATCAGATTTATATCATTTGTATTGCTATCATTGAAAATACTTGTCAATAAGCCATAAAACTTGACTTTACCGAATTAATAAGTTGTATTTTAACACCATATATACATTTAATATATATAATTTACACATATAATTATATGTTTTTTACTACCTGTATTAAACACATCAATATTTTCGAAATATTATAGTGCCATAAATCTACACGAATTCGCACAAAAATATAAAATTTATATTTTTTACTTTATAAAACTCGAACATTAAGCAACAATATGAGGCGTATAGATATATTTTACACGATCAATTTTATCTTTCGTCCTTTTAGTCATAAAGGAACCAATATATAAAAAATTAACGTTGACAGCTTAATGTCCAAAAAAATTTGACATCGATGATTGAGTGAAGGTTAAATAGTAAACGAAAAACGGAGAATTTATCTCCGCTGATGACACGAAAAATTGATAAGGGTTTCTTAAAACAAAAAAAATTTATTCGTACCAGGAACGATTTTATAAGACTCCCATAATGTACATGGGGAATAATTTAAAGGGCGGAAAAAGCTTAATATATATATAATTTATTAGATATTTTTTATCTATTCGATTGAAGCCGATTTAAAATCATTATTTTTATGAAAACCCAGAGATATAATATTATAATTTATTAAACAGTAAACTACATTCCTGGATATAGTGATAAGATTAAAGACAAATTTTGTCTTTCTGATTAGATTTGATAACCAATATTAAAAATTAAAGGTCAAAAATATGTATTAAATGTTAAAATAATGTTTATTAATATGTAACCCAAAAATAATAGAACACCAATTATTTCTCTTTTAATAAAATGTAGTCTAGTAAATTACATAAACTTTTTCTATATTTAACATTTTATTTTATAGAAAATCAGAATTTTAAAAAAATAATTACTTTAATAGATACTATAGATATTATTAGATTAATATATACCTAACAAGATTTTATAATATTAATAATGTTAATGAACTCAAAAATTATAGATATTAAAAAGCAATCCACACAGGAATGGTGAAAGTTGGGCCATGGTCCCTTCGGCCTTTGCACGGAACAGACATGTAACATTATTATTTTGAATTGAAATCCTAAGATAAATGATATTGCATTTGAATAAAGGTACTCGGAAATGCCCGATTTATTAAATAAAATTAACTATGTAAGCATAGTAAAAAAATAATATATAACGTAGTTCTACATATTTTAAATAATAATAAATGTAGTAAAAATCATCAAATCATTAATAAAATATCGTATTAATATATTAAGTTATATAAATAATTAAGTATCTATCGCTTCGCTAATATTATATTTTTTTATAAATGAAATAAATATCATTTTAAATGGGTTACGAACTCGGGGTATGAATAGTTTAAAAAATAATAATTTTGGCGGGATGCGGAAATTGACGTAACTGTAGATCTAATTTAATAACGAAAAATAGGCACACGAATTAAAAATTAATTCTTCTACTAGAATCTAAAAAAACTATTTTTGGATTTAGGTACGTTAGATTAGGTTTTTAAAGTTCTACTTCATGTGTTAACGCAAAGTAAAAATTTCGAAAACTATATATTTATACGTATAATATTTACAATATTAAGTTGAAACTTTTAATTAAAAAAAAACATATATATTAATTCTGTTAAGCATAATGTTACTGTATAATATAAAGTTATATGACGAATATAATATCATATATATATATACATAAGTGCTAGGTTTTGAAAATGTCAATGGGGGCCAAACATACTAATTTTTAGCTTTGACTTTTGCCCTTCAAATTAATTTAAATATGTAGTTAAATAGTAGAGAAACACAGGACGTTTTTTTAACTAGGTATCTCCTCTTAAATTTTTTTGGAATGAACAATTATATGAAAAGGGAACGCTCAACAGTTTTCATTGATAACGGTTCCTTCACAGATCTTTTGTAACTTAAAGTAATAGTTTAAACTGGTTCAAATATGTTAAATATGATAAAATTGGTAGGGACTACCTACAATATAACATGAAATAAATTTAAAATATTAATTTACTTTTTATTTTATTTTAATAACATCACATTAACTAAAAGAAAATGTATTCTGTCTAACTTTTGTTTTGTTAAAAAATTGTTTAGCATTAATTAATAGATCGATGGAATGGAAGATTTCTTACCTCTAAAATAATCTAATAATGTCATTTGTTTATTCATTTTAAGAAAATATAAAATTATAAAATAACTATACAAAATTACAAAAAAGTTTAACTTTTTAAATGCAAATTGCAAAATAACATTATTTTGATAAAAAAAAATCTGTATCACAAGAACTTTAGAGTATGATAAGTTATAATCAGTGTAGCCACTACCACATGTCATAATATTTATATCATTATCATTATCATATCATTATTAACAATGTTCTCAAATCGCAGATATATTATTCCGTAAACTCGGTTTATCAAACTCAATTTTTTCAATAGAGGCTGCGGCCCCGGAGCACCCATGCAGTCGGCGCCTATGTATATATATATATATATATATATAATACATAATATATGTAAATTGTAAATTAACATTGACACAAAGCAGACAACTACAAATTAATAAAACGAAGATGCGGAATATAACTGACTTACCGACTATCTTAATTGCAGATGTCTGATTTATATTTTATATTAAAATAGGTATACATTTAATTTTAAATTGCAAACACTACGGTCTACAAAAATTAAATTATAATTTTTTGACACACGCATAATATAGTAAAATCAGAATTTGTATTTACAATTTCGTGAACAATCAGTTGATTTAGGATATGATACTAAATAATCATGAATGGAGAAAACATAATCGAGTCATAATATATAAATTTTTTTTTTAGATAAATTTGATTTCAAGTTTTTTACAAGTGAATGAACAGTGGCATATTTTATATTGACATCAATTAGATCCATCAAATTATGTTATGTTATGGCTATATTACAAAAATATTGAATATAAATAGTATTTTGTATGTTTAAAAGTTGGTATTGAAATTAGATTTAATAAACCCTTACACTAACATATTTATATAACTCTAGGAAAAAAAAATGGGTAAAATATTTAGATAAGGATATAGCTGTTAGTGTACTTAAGTAAAATTCTCCCCCCCCCCACTATGCGTTGAAGTAAACTACGCTACTGAAGTGGGTTATGCAGGAATATAAGGTATAAACAGAAGTATCTTTTTAAACAGATATAAAAAAAAAAATGTAAGTTCAAGAAATAATTGAAATTATAAAAAAAAAAATAAATAAAATTATTTTTAATGCAATAACAAGAAAACTATTATATTTGTAATTTATTTTAGTGATGGAATTTGAAAAAATATCAGAAGATCGAGTTTTGAGAGATAGATTCCTCTTTATACTTTAAAATTTTTTTGGAAAAACATTGATAAACAATAGGTTTTACCGGATACCATATTAGAGAGAAAATATAGGCATTAGGCAAGCTTTTATATCTACGAAATTCAATGATCTCAAGAATTAAAACATAGCAGATAGAGGATTAGTGATGCAGAGATCAAACGACATGTAAGAGAAATACAGTTAAATTATAGAATTTCCTCGGTATCATTTCAATCCTAGTATGTTCAGTTATAGCAATAAAAGCATAGGTGAAACTACAGAGCAGGCCAGTCAGGCCACGGCCTGACCTAATACTGACTGAACAACATATTGGTCTAATATAATTTAAAATTAAAAACTTGATTTCTGCATCTAAAAATCCTACAATGATTTGTTTAAATAAATATATATACGTAATGTATGGATAATACCATAGTAATACCACTCGTGCCTTCTATGTAGTATATACGGGCTATCATTGTCTTGCAGACTATCATTTATAATCACATTTTAATCTTTTCATATTATTTCTTAAATTCATATTACGACATGCGATAGATAATGTTAATTCACTTGCGGACTGCAATGAATTTATCTTGCCAAGATGGAAATCCAACTAAGCCAGAAACGGATACGTTTTCGTATAATAATTGGCTGCTAAGATAAAAAATATAACATAGAAAACCTAAATAATTAGAATGATCGTCAATATTATTTTCGTATTGTCCATACCCATAGATAAGAAATGATCGATATACGGGTGCGTACTTTATACGATAAAATTAAAAACGAATACAATTTATATTTAAACACTATACTGCATATCTGAGTTGCTTGGTTCAGTATCAAATCATATTTTGTTCTTGCCATTACACGTTTTCCGTCGTTCCGTTTTTGTGAACCTCGTTTAGATAAAAACTCCGTTAAGATAGAAATACTGGACGGTCCCAAGCAATTCCATCTTATCGATGATTTATTGTATTATAAAAAACTAAAAAACCATTTAAAGTGCACGACGAAAGTTCTAAAAGTTTGAATAAGGAACTCTTTCTAGAGGAATCTACTTAAGAAATATGATATAGTTCAGTCACACTAGAAGAAGGCCCCAAAAATACCCAATATTTAAGTAGTAAAATACGAAATTAATTAATTAAATCTCTTAAATCTCTACAAAACTTTATATTTTAATTAATTCTTAATCATTTTCATGGAAAAAAAGTTCTAATTATAGTAAACAAAACAAGTGACTGTAGATATTATACATATTGAGCAAATGGCCACTATTTTAAAATAGTTTGAAGAAAAACAAAACAAATCAATTGAAATATTTATATGTCTAGAACGTTTAGATTCAACTACTGCAGAATCTATTTTTTATGTACTAGAATTAATAACTTTAAAGTTAAATATGAAATAGGTAAAATCAAAGTATAAAGTATAAAATTCGAAAATACTAAATATGCATTTTTTGCACTTGGTTTGAACCTTGTATTGGTGGACTCTTGTATTTCACGAATAGGAAAAATCGATCATATTCGACTTCTTTAACGTCATTAAAATGGTTTACAATTTTATTGACGGAAGTCCAACACGCCATTAGATTTTTATAAACATCAAAACACTATTAATTCAAAATTAAAATCATTAAAATCATTGTCCACAACCAAATGGGCATGTAGAGCAGAGACATTTTCTGCAATCCTTTAACTGTAAAAAAATCCCATAACACTATGTATCATACTCTAAATTTAGATTCTATAATAAGACGGACTATGAAACAAGTAATAAGTTGGTTTTGAGCTCAATGAGCTTAAATTTTAAAAAAGTAATTAGTTATAGGGCTGTAGTATATATCACTCAATTGTTTTTATATACAATTCCCCGAGTTGATTTTTTTATAGAATTTATAAGTTAATTTTTTTATAAGATAATAATTATAGAGCATAATCCATAATACGTAGAAATTATTTTTCCAATCGATTAAATTTAAAACAAAATATTTATAGTTTAATTATCACGTTATTCATACGTTTCCGCCTGTATAATTGTTGAAATATGTAAATAAATAAATAATCATTTTGTCTTTGGATATTGTTTAAGGACTAGTTTGAAATTTGTGAATAGTTATTAATATGGATAAGTTTGGTAACTTCTATTAAAATTACCTTGATCAATAAGAGTCGTTAATGATTACCAAGCTATCCGAAATTATATATAATATTATTTTATACTAACAATATAAAAAAAATAATAATATTATTACTCTATAATAAATATATATTATTATTATTATTATTATTATATACAGTTTATTTATTTTAATGCTAGAGTGCGTCATAAAATAAATCCCCCAGCGTAGGGGGTAATCATTATCAGTACACGGCGAGATTGAGTTTCCAAACCTATCTATGTCACCGTGGTAAGGGAAGTATGTATAATCATGGACAATTGCAACCTTTTTTTATCGATACTTATTTATCGCATGTTGAAAGAACCACGAGTGGTCTCCTCTACATTGCATATCTTTTCTTTTCAAATTTTATCAAATACTGTAGTTTTCCTGATAGAAGTTTGTGATAGAATTATAACATGTCGAAAAAAAGTAGTAGCATGTATGATTTCTTTGATTTTTATTTTCACGCAGAAAGGCCATAACAAGTTAATATTGACAGACGTTTTGAACATAAGTTTAAATCAACCAGACTTGGGTAAAATACTTTTTAAAAATATTTCGAATACATATTCCTAATATATCCAAAATCAGTTTTCAGAATATATGTTCGAATACTTTATGATAATAGTATACACTAAGATTCTGAGTGGAGAGAGGAAGCTTTTAGTTTTACAATGATGTTTACTTATTATTTTTTTTTTTTTGCGTAAAAATTTTTGTCCAGAATATGTGAACCAATCTTTACAAGCTTACACGAGTTTGTACTTTAAAAAGATCATTTTTTGAATTTATTAATAATTTCTTGATGCATATGATAAACCATAAAAAAATTACGAAAAACGACAAAAATACAATGTCATCAAATCGAGATTATTTATTTCTTCGTCATTTCATAACTAATATTAATTTTTGAAATTTTTACCGAATATGAAACTGTATACTATTTTTATGTAAATTAATTTTTTAATTTTTTATGCGAATTCGAGTTATTTTTGGTCATTAATAGTGTAATTTTTGAGTATTAAGACCTAAAAATTTAATATGGGGTTAAATTTACTTTCTTTTAATTATATTTAAAAAATCTTGAAAACTAATAATTACGATTTTTTTTATAACCATTTTTGACCAAATAATAGATTTTAAAAGCTGAACATTTAATACACGATTATAACTACGTCATTAACTATATATAAGAAATCAAAAACAAATTAAGTCAGTAAAGTAAATATTTTTATAATATACATTTAAAGTTTTGACAAAATTTAATACAATATAATATCATATTTAATATTTAATATAACTTTAGTAGTACGTACATAAATAAACACTAAAAAATAATAATTGTTTTAGATTTTGAGTGGTGCGAGAAAGCTATTGGTTTTTTAATGTTGTTTATTCTTTTTAAGTCCATGCACATGTCCCATAATAACTTTTTGCATAATAACAAATTGCACCTATGAAATTTCATCGTTTACAGCTATTTTTTGTTTAAAATAAAAAGGCGGGAATAAAATATACTAATCTAGTATTGTGGTTACAACTTTATGTATACTCAGTATAAATTTGGCTATGTATTAAGTATCTACATAGGAGTAATAGTTAGAACAGTAACCACAGGCTACAGCCCCCAAAATGCGATCTAGTACCCAAAATATGCTTTAAAATCATATTTCGGTCAACTTTCCCAACCATGTTCATAATTAAATCCTCTCTGTTATCACAATGTTAAATTAGAGAACAGATTTTGTTTTTTTACTTTAAATTATTGTACCTTTAAATTTACAGTAATTCGAATATTATTGAAATAGCTAATTAATTTTAAATTAGAATGTATTTTTTTTTTCATATAATACGCAGTAGCGGCTCATGGGTGAAATATCTGATGGTGCATAACCAAAAAGATACTACGGATTAATAACAAATATATTAACAATAATATTTTATGTTATTTTTTCAAAAATGTTGATAAAATAGGTAGGTACTCTACTACTACAATAACAAACGTAATATCATTCATTTTATTAAGAATATACCTACATTCTTATAAAACATAATTCAATTTACCTTATGTTTATATAACCTAGATAAGTGATATCCTGATAACAACTGAAAATAGGTAGATAATAACTGCACCAATCGACAAATGTCGTTACAACATACTATCACAAAATAGTTAGATATAGTTAGATATACATAGTTAATGGTTCAAACAAGTTTTACAGAATTTTTCTGTGGAGAGGGAATATAATACAACTGCGAGTGAGTAAACAGCGCATCAAACATACATTTTTCAAGTGCGCACAACGGAGAGCACTGCGGTAACTTCGCGACAGAAGCTAAGGTCACTATACGTAATCTATGGCCGCGACGAAACGGCTACTGACAGCAACCGGTGATATGCGTGATAATATGTACATTAACAATATTCACGGGCACGGAAATTTATTATTAAAACATCAATAAATAAATAATAATTTTATATATAAAAACACGGTCTAGGATATCTTGGCCTGGCCGTTTTGGCGTGGCCATTTTGGCATAGACCGTTTTGGCCTAAACCGTTTTGGCGTGCGGCCGTTTTGGCGTAGACCATTTTGGCGTATGGACGGTTTCGGCGTATGACTGTATTTAATCTATATTAATGTTATTATTTTTCATAATTCCACCGGCTTTGTGGAACGTTCATCAACGTGTTCTAAATAAGCAGGATAAAACTAATAACCATGCTGAAGCAACTAAAAGGCGTTTAAATTTACAAATGGGAGTACAACATCCAACGTTATGAGCATTTATTTCTAATCTTAGAAAAGTTCAATCAGGCCGTGATACATTTTTTCATCAATTAGAAACTGGTAAGAGTCCTCCCAAAAAGAAAAAACAAATTATTTAAATCGACAAAAGAATTCATACCATTCTAGATGATTATGAAAATAGAAGTATAATTAGTTTTTAAGGGGCATAGCTCAAAATTTAAGTTGCTATTAATTATTTTTTTAAATATTTAATATTATTTTTTAATTTATATGGGTATTTAAATAATATATACAATTTCAAATAAAATGATTTATTTTTTTATACCTATACGCCAAAATGGTCTCATGCCAAAACGACCATACGCCAAAACGGCCACGCCAAAAAGTCCGGGTCCGATAAAAACACGCTAATTTATTGGGATTTTAGGCGGTACACGTGTGCCTGTGCTCCTTAACACGAATCGCTACTGGTAATACATTATGAATGCCTAACAAATTTTTAAATATTTAATTCATGTCAATAAAGGTTTCAGTTTTAAAATCATCTATCTCAAAACTATGGGTAACATATAAATGTATATTGTCAAAAACTATATGAATAGATACTAAGTACACCGTGTTAACATACATTGTCACAATGACTTGGAAACATTTTCACTAAGCCAATAGCTAGTGGCTAGTGCCAGTCTCCCACCAAATATTTAAATTACCTACCTATAATATAAGAACACTTAATAATTTATATAAATTGTCTGATAATGCAGTAATATATTTAAAGGTATTGATTTATTTCTTATAATATTTTTATTTGTTTTGTGGACTTATTTTCATTTTATTCATGAATTTAATTTATTTTAAGACCTAATATATGGCACTTATATTCATATACCTCAAATATAATTATGTTTCTTTTTATAAGTATAGTAAATATAAGGGGTAAAACTGTCTTCTAATAAAACTAAATTGTAAAATATATTTAATATAAAACGTTCTATCAAAGTATGAATTTATAATGTATACCTTTAAAAATTATGGATGTATACATAAGTAGGTACATTGTATATATATATATGTATATTTCTAAACATTTATATTATTCATTAATGTTTTATAAAGATAATTTGTTTTAATCAAACACCTAATAGAACATTAAATATAGTATGTTATTATATATTGTTGTATTTCTTTTTATATAGTTTGTCAATTGTTAAATACATTAAAGAAATATTTTTATGTCTAAAAAAGAAAATTCTATTTAACATAAAATGTTTCTTTAAAGTACAAATGTATAATGTATACCTATAATATATGTATAATATATGTATATATATATATATATTCAAATTTAGTATTCAACAATTTCTAAATTTCCAAAACATAATTTGATATTGTATGATCATTATTATAAATTTAATTTTACTGTATCGTATATATCATGTGATTGTCTTATTATATTACTATTGTATATAGGATTCTAATACACGACCATTAAATCAAATAGTTCTTAGAATTTTGATTTTTCAAAAACCAAGATAGGAACTAAACTCTAATTAAAATACACAATAATATTAAATGTATATTTGACTGTTATAGTAATAGTAATACTAAATCAAGCTATTATAAATAAATATTATAATTTATAATATAGAAAATGTCGCACTAAATCACATTTTTTCTATGATTACTCTTTTGATCTAATTTTAAACATACTGAATGACATCACTAATATTATAGTTATGTATAGTACACCGAAGCTCAAAATCGTTTTTTTCGAATACAATTACTTATCGTTGTTTTCAAATGCAGTACAAAATGCCAACCATATCCTATTAGTGAAGTTCTTCCACTCCTACTGACACCCGACGAGCAAAATGGACCTTTTTTTTTATACTAAACAAAAGTAGTACCTAATTATAATATTATTTTCAGTGTAAATTAATTTAATAATACAATTGATAATATACACCTACATATTAAATATAAATTATATCCAAATTTCAATATTTAAGTTAAATATTGAGTGATTAATTTAAGTTATAAGTGAGTAGGTATTTATTTATTTTTTTTTTTTTTTGTAAAACCTAATAGAGAAGCATTTAACTCTTAATGACTTACTATTAATACAATATTTTTTTATAATAATTAATATTATATACATATTATATAAGATATATCACTAACTACTGTAATTTTTAAATTAATTATAGTAAAATAATATCATCAAATAAAATACTTTCAAACTATTTTTTTCATCGATAAAAATCATTATTATTTAAATCGACATAATATTTAATTGGAAAATAGTATTAATGTCCCGATAAAATAGATAATAAGTAATAATAATAAATAATAAATATATTTGAAAACAAAATAAAATAATATAATATAGGTACTAAAAAATAGTATGTACTTATACACAAATACAATTTACACTAGCGGAAAAACTGTAAAATTATGTTAATAAATGTGTTTGAACCTTTAAAAAAGTATTCAGAACACTGTACTAAATCATTCAAAAAAAATTATTTTAAAAATATTCGGAACAATTAAAAAGTATTCTAAATACAGTATTCCGAATATTACTCAAGACGGAAATAATCCCCGACCACTTTAGAATTATTTAAAGTAGTCATTGCACTGAACATATCAAAACATTAGAGATACCTAAGCATTTACTTTATTTGATAAGTTTCAGTAAAAAAAAAATATATATATATATACAAAGTATAGTAATGTAATATAGTATACAATGTTGAACTACTCCATTTATAAAAACCGATTATCTTAAAATTCGCAATTTGTACTTGCATCAGCATTAATTTAAACACACGCGTATATAATTCGAAATCAATATCAATAGTTTTAAGCTCATTTATGTATAAATATAAATAAATATATTGTTTATCGTTTATATTTTATTTTGTTTTCTTAAAATTTGCAATAACATTATTACACTTTTTGTAGGAATACATCATTGCCTAGATTCTTTTTGATCGGCCCTCGTATGCCTATATGTGGTTTTTTAAAGATACCATGTTCACATTATCTTAGTCTCTAAATAATTAAATTATTTTATTTTAAAATTACATAAAATAAATAGTGATAAGATCAATGGGTGATGTCGGTTACTCCTATTAGTGTTACACTATTACACCAATGAATATATATATATATATATAAAATATATATACATATATGGATATGACCAACGCGTGACAATAAACGATTATTTAAACGTTATAATTTTTAAATTATTTAAATTTCGATAATGAAATAAACATTTCTGTTTCTATTTACACATTCTTCCGTTCGCCGGAACATCAAATGGATTTCCACTTTAATACGTCATATTAAATTATATACCTGGGCGCCACGAGGAGGATGCATGGGGTGCTTTTCAAATTAATAAAAATAAAAAAAACTGAATGATATTGAAAATATTTTATTTTACATAATTATCTATATTATCTTTATTATCTATTATAATACTTATTTTATATAATTTTCTATATTATCTATATTATGTATTAAATACTTATTTTTAAATAATAAATATAAACGCCAAGATTTCTCTCCAAATTCTTCAATTAAATTTTCAATGAATTTGGTGTCATCTTCTAATCTCTTTCTATGTACAATTATGATACACAATCCGGACAATCAGCCATCACCCATATTGCCTCTATTAGAGGTTTTGACTCGTCTCAAAGTACTAAATGAACGTTCAATACTGAAAGTTGTTGTTGGAAGAGTTGCTCCGATTTTGATTGCGTCAGCCACAGCTGGATAAAAATATTTCTGTGTTCCGATCAAATCTAAGTATTCAATAGAATCTATTGGTTTTGTATAATTTTTTCACATTTCATACCATGTTGTGGCTTCAGTTCAAAATTTGATGACAAAATGTTTCCATATAGTTTTACAACATCATTTGATATGCAATTTTTTAATAAAACGATAAACAATTTTTTACTCATATTTTTCATAGCATAGGGATGAAAATCCATTAGAAAAAACGATTGATTATGAGTTTTAGAAAAACGATTTTTTAATGAAGTAATGAATATATGACTGAATCTAGATAAGGAACGAAAATTGATATTCTGAGAAACTATTCATGGTTTGTAGATGGATGATTTGATCTTTGAATCTGTCGTGCAGCTATTATTACTTGCAGTGTGACAATTAAAACTGGTGTAGTAGTGCCATAAAGAGTTGATAATATTTAATTTTGGTCTTTGAATTTGCTGTACATTTTGATAATTCTTCCAAAGCTTTGACAATAACAAGAAAATTTTCAGCAAAAATTCTAATATTTTTATATTACACACACGAACACACGACACATGACTAATAATAATTCAGATTTTATCATATAGTGTCAGTATAGCTTACGATCTGTCGTGTAGGAAAGAGGCTACTATTATCATTATCGGATTTTCTAATCGTAGCCACTAGTCAAAATTACTGTGTAGCCGTTGAAAAAAACTAAAATAACTTTGAATCGTCATATTATTTGAAAAAATATTTCTACGTATTTAATTTAAACAACTTCAGTATTATTTAGAAATCAACGTATACTATGCATGATATACCCTCCCTTACAAAGTTCCTGGTGAAGCCTACGATCATATATACATTACAAACATATATACAATATACATAAATATATAAAAATTTTGGTCTAAAAATACTCATATATATATATATATATATATATAAGTATTTCCAAAGACCAAAATTTAATTTTTAAATCCCTAAACGGCAAGATTCCATGCAGTTTTCGAGAATACTATTTTATATTTAAATTGAATTCGTTAAATCTGAATATAAAAAGCTCCTAATAAAAATTTGCTAACTTATGTTTTCTTTTGCAATTTTCAAGAGTATGATTTTGAGTAAAATATCTATTGACTGTATTTTAACCGACGAAAAATAAAAATGTTTAAAAAATCCCACATAATCTTATTTGTAGCACCTTATTTAATTAGATTTTTGATATAGTAACAATTAGGAACACAAATAATACTTTTTAGTCCCAAAAATATAAATTGTATTATTAAATAGACAGTTAAAAAAAAAACTACTGTGGTAAAAAAAAATTAATTAAACTTTTTTACCTTGAAAATAATATTTCATATTATATTAAATATATATATTTACTTGTTGAAAAAATCAGGACTTAAATTTTCTCATTAAATTTATACAAATTTATATGACACTTTTTTATCTCTGTATTTTATTCCATAATAAAAAATGTACACAATAATTAAAAGATGCAAAACAAATATATATTCTATAGAAATAGATTTTTATAAATTAAAATGTTATAAAATATTTTATCATTTAAAAACAGGGAGTCAAAACGGGTTTGATCCCGGGGTGAAAACCCGTGTAACCCGCAAAATATTAAAACCGTGTTAAAGCCGAAACCCGTAACCCGGAAAAAGTGATACACGTTTTTTAAACCCGTACCCGGAACCCGGAAAAAATTTAAACCGTT
>JAIPRL010010342.1:0-15733 GCA_025469235.1 Pemphigus obesinymphae
TGAAAATAATTAAAAATCATTTACGAACAACAATGAACAGTACCAGATTAAATAATTTAATTATACTTAATTCGGAAAAAGATATTTTAGACAATATTCAAATTGATACTGTTATTCAAAACTGGGCATCATTAAAAGATAGGCGTATTTCTTTTTAATGTTAAAATATTTATCTATGTTTTTTTAAATAGTTAAAAATAATGAAAAATAATTTTTATACACCTAATGTTTTGTTTTATTATTAAGTACTATGTATAATAAAATTTTGGTTTTTGTAAAATGTACTGATATCTTTTTGTTTTAGTTTTTAAATGTTTTACCTATAGAATATTATAACATATAATATATAACATCTACTACAAGGTACAAAATAAATGTAATAATTTAATTGTAATATATTTTTATTAAATTTAAAATAAAAGGTAAAAAGTTTAAATATGTAAATGCATTAATAGAATGTGTAATTTAAGTGTTTTACTTTCATGAACGGTGAACGGTGTTAAAAAATACAAAAAATTTCTTTATTTAAATAGAAAAATATATTACAAATATAGGTATATATTACAAATATTACAAATATTTTAATACTCCTAATAGGTATACTATTTATTTGTGCAAAATTAAAAAAAAATTGTCAAATGTGTACCTATAAGTAGTCATAACAAGTCAATGAAAATATTAAGTAATATTGGTTTTATTAATTATTACTCCGAGTTTTAATAAAAGAAGTCAATAAAATTGTTTAAAATTTCAGGATGATAAAAATAAGTACATTTATAGATGTACCTATCTACTTAGCACAATCATTTAGTACAACTACAGTACATAGATAAAAAAATAAGTATGTATGGTTACCATACCCATAATATATTAATAAAAGTTTTAATTTGTAAGTTTAAATTATATGATAGATTATTACCATAGAAAAGAATACCTAATACATAATCATATTGTATATTTTATAATTTATTTCTTTATCTATTGGCGATAGAAAGTGATAAGGTGTAATGGGCTACTGTGCTATTGTTTACGTGTTATTTGACCATAGCACAGAATATATTCTGTGACCATAGTGCCCGTTACGAATAACCCCACGCCAGCCTTAAAATTGATAAGCTTTTTATCGCATGCCGTTATTATTTACCAAAAATATGATAGAAATTGATTAATCGATTGTCCAATCAACAATCTGAACAATCTCCCTAGTTAATTCTTTTATTCTGTGGTTACGGTAGCCGGTAGAATGAACACAACAGGGATATAAGGTGTCTAAATTTGTGCTTATAGAAACCTAAAATGAATTATAGTACGGCTCATAAAAATATGTAGATGGCATTTAGCGCACTGAGTGGTCATAACCTGTCAAAATAGTGATTCTTGAATGACTCAATTTATACCGTGCCACCGCGTGCATTGTAAGAATTTGTTGACCGACCAACAATCGTCAGTGGCTAATATATTGGAAAAATTTAACAACTTCTACTGAGATATTATCATGAGACGCACTAATATCACCCTCACAGTTTCGTGAACTATACTATAGTAAATATTTTTTAATATATGATTGAATTCTAGTAATATATAGGTAACAAACTATTTCGAGCGAAGCGAGAAAAAATTTTTTTAAGTCGTCATTATTAAGCACAAGTCGTCAATTTCATACTTCACGACCCCTCACAAATTTTACTTCGCGTCGGCCCTGGATGTTGAACCTCTTGCAAAAAAAAAATCCAAGACTTCAGTATCTGATTTGTTGCTTACCCTGCATAAGGAAAGAGAGGAGAATCGTCAAAAAAGAGAGTTGGGTAGACAAGAACGTCATCGTGAAAAAATGGATGTTCTTCAAAAACTTTTGAATAATAAATAAATTAAAAATTTGTCTTATACTTTTTAATTAACTTAAAAATAAAACCCGAATATATTGCAAGTTGCCTTAATAAATTATAATACTTAAAAAGAATTAATTAACAAATTTTGTCGTTTTCTTATTCCTGTTTCACGTGAATTTATGGCTCTTGAGTCTATTTCAGCAGGCATGGTAATTTGAGGCAATTCTGGCAGTAATAGTTCTATATTTAGATCATCAACTTCTGAACACAAATTATGTAACACACAACAAGCTAATATAAAATTAGAGTCTTTCTCGGTTAATGTAAAATCCAATTTTAGCAATTGGCGGAAACGTCCTTTTAATAGGCCAAAAGTATTTTCAATAACAACTCTTGTTTTAGAATGTTCTTTATTGAAAAGTTTTTCGTTATTATTAAGATTTCCATAATATTTAAAAGGAGTTATAATATTTTCTTCCAATGGGTAAGCTGAATCAGCTAAAATATGATTCTTTGATCCACATACTTGTTGTAAGTACCTATCTTTATAAACAAATGATTTTTGTAGGATCCGTGCATCATGCATTTTTCCAGGTGTTCCTGTAAAAACGTCAATAAATTTTTTTTTTGCATTGCAAATAGCTGGTAGCGTTAAAGAAAACAATCGTGATGTCGATTGACATATGTGTTTAGGTTTTCGAATACTTATAAAAGAACCATCAATGGCACCAAGTATACCCGGTATACCTGCAATCTATAAAATTAATATAATATTTAATGTATCCATATGTACAGTACCTAGTATAACTGTGTAACCAACTACAAACTGAAACCCAGAAATGTACTTAATTATTTATGATAGATTCCAAGGCTTATATTTATAATAAATCATTTGTCCAGATTTGTCTCTAGTCAGGTAGTTTAGAAATTATAAAATTGTTTATTAGGAATTTTAAAGCAATGATAAATTCGAAAATGGGTCTAATCAAAAATCGATTTACTATACTGTTTTAGAAAATATAAAGGTGTACAAAAAAAGGATAAAACGTTAGAAAATTTAACTTGTCCAAATTCACATATCATTTTATAGTTTCTAGGAAAATAAAATGAACAATTTTTTTTTTTTGGGGGGGGGGGGAATCTATTCTTATCATTCTCCCTTAACTATGCCACTGTATCAGGGCCGTCCCGTAGTGGGGTTGGGGGTTGAGACACCCCCCCAACACCGGAAAGTAGTCAGCAAATAGTACACAAGTCGATGACCTTTTCTTTTTCTTTTTTGCTTATTCACGTTTTGAATAAAGAATTTTGGAATTTTGTTGGGAAATGAGGTATTTTTTAGAATTCTAAGTCGGCAAAATTGGGAAAAAATTGATTACCCCGTCTTTTTTTTCACCCCCCAAAAAATCTTTCTTCAGGATGGCCCTGCACTGTATTTAGAATGGGAATATGGACATACATTTTATACATTTTGAACATGAGGGATTTCTAGGTTTTACAATGATTATTTTTTTAACCTGTTTAAATTCGATGGCTGATTGTTTCTTTTCCTCTATTGTTATAGACATTTTAATAGTACTTGGTAAAATATCCAATAAGAACTCTATCACTCTGTTTAATATTACAAAACAAGTAGATTCACTACAATTGAATACTTGAGCTGTAATTCTCATAACAGTTTTATTACCAGAAAACCTGAATTAAGCAAGTTATAAATGATTAATGTTAAATTGAATAAGTGCCCTTCCTTAAATTTTTCCAATTTAACTTGCCATAAGAACATAAGAATATGTGCTTCAACTGAAATACATTGTTTTCCAGCAGTATTTTTTGGATAAAAATTGCTGTCTTCAAAATTTGAAATTATTTTACTAACAGTAGTTCTTGAAAGTCTAAATTTTTTTTTAAACTGGACAAGTAAATGATTGCATTTTATTTACATTACTACCATTATACTTCCTAGCCCGATTATATATTTATACCTCATCATTAAAGTTATGTACAACATTTTCTACAAATTGGATAACCTTAGGTTTAGTTTCAACTATATTATTAAAAATAATATTAATTTCTTCATCATCTGAGGAATCAGAAGATGACAAAGATGACAAAATACCAGATTTCATTAATATATTAATAATTAGCCGATTGCGATCCATGAATTCAATATTATTGTCAAACAATGTATAGAGTATAGAGTAATAACTAATAACTAAAAAAACTATTTTATTAAAATTAATTTCAAAACTATTTTGAAATTTAAATTATTTTAATTTATTATTGTGATAAGCATACATTTTTTTAACATATTATTGATTTCGATCGAGAAACCTGGTTTATAATAGTAATACAGATTCTGTGATAGTAATTACACTCGCAAAATCGGCGGTGCAAGATGGTACGCACTGAGTGCGCACGAGATCGCTCGTTCAATTAAATCGAATACGAAAAAATACACCAGTTCACTGAATTGTGGTCAAATCGAATACGTTTTTGCACTGAGTGCACACTGAGTGCAAAAAGTGCATTAAATCGAATACGCTATTAATATTTATCACAGATAACCATAGATAATAAAGATTTATAAAAATGAAGTTATTTGTCCAAAATTTACCAAAAATCAAGAAATTGCAGTGAAAGACAATAAATAAGCAAAAAAGAATAAATAAAATAATTACTCGTATAGGTACTCAAATAATGATGAAAATAACATCCAATGAGGGACGATCGCCACGTCCCTTCCCCTAAAATTTTCCCCTGCACAGAATAGTCATCATATAGGTATGCATCAACATTTAGCATGTAGCATTGTAGCCGCAATTTAAACGCAGTTCTATTATGACGTCAATAATGGAGTGTTTTTATAACGAATAATTTATTGTTAAAAAGCAAGTCACACCCACAAATGTTCAATGAAAAACTTGTACTATCATTCTAATTTTTATGAGCTCACAAACATGTTAGAAACTTAAAAATATGAAACAAAATATAAATTATAACTAATAAGTAGGGCTAGAATTTTAATGACCTAAAATACCTAAAAAATGACTTATTACTCAATAATATAAAGTGAGGTAAAAAGTAGGTACAATGCTCAAAAAAAAAAAAAAAATTTTAGACATAAAACTAACTGAAAACAATTTTACATTTAACATTGTTATACCTAAATATGTAGGCCCGTCGTTAGATATTTTCCGCCCTAAAGGCTAAAGGGTACATTTTAATGCCGCTCTTTAGGCATTGACAGAAGTACACGGGCAGTGTCGGCACTATAAAACGTGAGGTCCCATATACCTATGTAAATTATGAGCAAAAATGCAAAACCCCTCAAATATGTTTTTTTTTTTTGATCGTTAAATTATTTTTACTCGGAGTCTTATATTTTTTACACCACAGTTTTTGTGCATCATGATTTCATTCCAATTTTATTAAAATTGGTAGCTCAATTAATTTTTTTTGTGCAATATCATTTTAAAAACGAACACAATTTATTCTAACGGATCCTCCCACTCAAGGCCGGTTTTAGAATGCATATTTATTCGTCAGATAGTCCAATTCGGAGTATTAGATTGAAATTTGGGTTCTATATACAATAAGTCCAGTGATGTATTGGTAAAAAATTCGTGAGTATACGCCATTCTAAAAACAATTTATAGAACCCAAAAAAAAACTTTTATCGTTTCGCTCGAAAATCATTCATTCTATTTTCTATACTTCAAACTTACAACTTTCAACTCTCAGACATTCTTTTATTAGATTTTTATATTCTAAGTGAAATGTTGAAGCTATTAATTTTACGATTATGTTTTTTTTTCTGTAAGCAACCATATTTGAATAAAATGAATGAAGTATTTTGGGTTAAGAGGTATTTGATGGAAAATTCATTCTACTTGGTAGTTACTTTAAAAGGGTAATTTTTCCAGTATAGTTTTTACACAATGAAAATTTAACGAAAATAAGTGAACATTTTTATTTTATAAATATCAAAACTTTTCAAAACAATTTTACAATTTAACAGAACCATTTTATATTTTGATTTAGGTATACCTACCATTATATAATTTTTGGATAGGAGCCGTGTTGGATTTTTTCTACAAACATTTTGTTGGTAGGTACCTAATTTATTTTGGTTGATATTATAATAAGGTTAATTTTGAATTTTCAAACAATTATTTTTTTGCATATTTTATAATAATCTTAAACGGATATGTATTATTTATATTTGTCGTAGGTATAATGTATATGATATAGATACGACCGTATACACACGCGTATCATCAATTTCTCATAAGTCATTGGATAAAAATAGCATATTGATTATACGCCGTATAGTAGTGTATACTACCCAATTTATTTTATTCTGTGGTATAGGTATACCTACGCTCCAATACATCACTGACAATAACAACTAGTGATGGGAACTATTGATACTTTTAACTATCGAATATTGTTAAATTGATAAATATTGTATAGTTCGGTATTACCGTATATTACAGTATAATAATTATATATATATATATATATATATATAGGTACCTAGTTTTATATTTTATCGAACAATCGAAATAATACCGAATAGTTGTGTTTATCGAATATTTTTCGATATTACTCGAAACTATCGAACATTTCGATATTAACCGATATTTTTTTCGACTATCGAATAGTTCGGTTGTGCTCATAACTATATAACCCCTAACCACAACACCACTACTTTTCTTTGTTGTTTTAGGTAAACTGGCTTCCAATGCTAATAACAACCAATTACAGGCCTATATAGCGTTATCGAGGTTAATTTTATCCGACCGAATATGTCGGAATAAAGTTGTATACACTGGATAAAACTCTACCTCTATGTCACTTTTTTCTACTTTTTTTTTTCTCCCTACGCGTATTATTTTATTTTCCTATAGGT
The DNA here is from genome assembly GCA_025469235.1 of Pemphigus obesinymphae. Lineage (NCBI taxonomy): Eukaryota > Metazoa > Arthropoda > Insecta > Hemiptera > Aphididae > Pemphigus > Pemphigus obesinymphae. The sequence goes on from JAIPRL010010342.1 coordinate 6,742, forward strand.
AGTCAGTTAGTAGGTAATCGTGTTTTTAATATAATAAATAATGTTTTAATTGTAATAAAGTTTGCTTTCTTTTACTCTTGTAATTTATTAATCCATAAAATGTTTAAAGAAAAAAGAAATCGTGTTCAAAATTTTTCGAACAACGAGATTGAAACTTTGGATTATACTTTGGTCTTCGCAGACTCGCGGACAAAACTTTGAGTCGTCACTCGTCACACTCAAAAACATTAACTAATTGTTTTGGTTCATCAGGATTTTCATTTAAATTCATACTGTAGACGAGGTAAGTAAAAACAAAAATAAATCCAAAACGACTACAGTTAATATACATTAAATTAGAATAGATAATATTAAAATAATTCGTGAAAAGAAAAACACATTTCAGAATAATATTGAACTATTCTGAGAATCGTTGTCCAGAGAATTAATTGTATTGTAATACCCATCATATTTTTTTAATAAAGTGTGGCATAATTTTAATCTTAGAATAACCATTCCTTGGATAATATATGATATTGTAAAATCGGTCGATATTTTCGATATGCACGGCGCCGGCAATGCGATATCGCGGATAATGACACGTAATCTTAAACGTCCGTTGCAGTGACGCCGAAGTTTTAAAAATGTAGTCGGACAATAATTCTAAAATTTGGAGGTCTCAGTCGCAAATTATCTACAGTGTGTATAATTTGGCCAACTGATTGAACTTTATTTTGAATGGAGCATAAAAAAAATAAATCATATTTATGCACTTATGCTCCTGAAGACTCTTACTGGATCAAATTTCACCCAAAAATAGTAGTCACACAATCACACATTATTCGATATAATAACATTCTATATTCCTACTTAAATACGGTTAGTTATTATTATTATTATTTTTATTGCTTTTATAACAAATTTCAATAAATTCTTTAACCATGTTCTCTGGTCAGCTGAATGCAACTTGTCACTTGTGTTCTTCAAGTATTGATGAAAGAATTTGTAGACAAGATTTTTTCAATGTAATTTTGTTCGAGATTTATTCTAGACGGAAAATACCTGAAAATATTAAATATTCTTCCGCAATTTAATCGTATATGCCCACAATCCCATTGACAATAATATAAGTACATTTTGAATTTAACTCAAAATAGGGCATGGCTAGTTGGATATTTTATAATACCCGAACTAAGATGATTTTTTTTTTCAAATGAAACGTTTATGGATCAAATTAGGAAATTTTTGAATTGTCATTGTTCGGATATGCCGACACGATGGCTTTATGATAAATACTCAGTTGAACCCGGATTTTATGGAAAGTTCTCGGGCGGGTTGGGCCAGTCTGGTAATTCATGACCGTCTAAAATTTAATCTAAATCGTAATTTTTATTTTTATTGGAATTAAATCTAGTGAAAATAATTGATCATGATGGTAAATTGTATTGGAAAATATTTTTAATAATAGAAAATATTTACCTATAATGGAATTTATTTAAAAAAATGTGTATGTATACAAATACAGTATAGGTACATTATTTTGAGTATAGAAAGAGTCAAGTGAAATTTTTGGGTAAAGAACTTTCTGATTATAGTTGCAGGCATGAACGTAGTCCGTTAATATATTTTGTGTATACATACGTACGAACGTATAATATAATATCTCAGTTCACGGTTACAGGTAATTAAAGAGGTCAATTTTTTGATTTTCCCAGTATTTTTTTTATACATAGGTATTTATAGTTTTTATTTACATTTTTAGTTTATTTTTCATATATTACAAATACATCTATTACGGTATTATTTTCATGTACCTACCTATATAGGTATACTACATAATATAATATGAATGTACGATTTATACCATTAAAAAAATTGTTTTTGAACGTAAATGAAAATAAAAACAAAAAATAACTGCAGTATATAATAGTTACAGTAGGTATAAAGAATGTCAGCGGCGCTTTTTTTAAGTTATAGGTAATTTTTAGAAAAATGAAAATCTAACTGAAAAATACTTATATGCATTTTAAAAATGAAAAATAATTGGCTCCATTACTATATCATTTTTTATTGTAGTTGTTTTTTTAGAATTTATAAAATTTTATTGAAAATATTACTTTTGCAATTTCTCATTTTAAGAACTACGAACAAAGATAGTATAGTAATATGGACTGGAAACGACGGATTAATACGTGCTTATAAATTGTTACGGTAAATATCAAGGTGGGAGAATCTATGCGATTAAAACGCTGCCTAGTTTATAGTTTTGACAACATATTCATACGCAGACTACATGCTACGTATGTGTGGTATGACATATGTTCGCTAGGATCGCATGATTATCGCTTAGATTCCCCCACTTACTAATTCACCGTAACAAAATGTAATCGCACTTCTACTACCCGCCTTCCATGTCATTTCCAGTCCATATTATCTAAGTTCGTGATAACAACTTCAAACATCATAGAAAGATGAAACAAAAAAAAATAAATGATAATGAACAACATAAAACATTTAGCGCCCCCCCCCATCGTAGCCGTTTTGTAATATGTGCATTTAAACACGTTTTATAAGTTATTACTAACTTTTTTCATTTTTTAAAATAAATATAACCTAAAAAAAATTAAATATCGAAAAAAGGCTACGTAGGGCACTGGATAATGTTTTAGTCTATTAATACCTATTACAGACTATAGTAACTATAATTGTCTCGTATACCATGGAAAATACATTTATAGAAATGTATTTTTTTTGGAATTACATATGAATAAATTGGTCTTTTCAGGAATTTATCACTACAATGTACGATCAAAATTTGAAAAATATTTGTCTTATAATCATTTTCCCCGACCAAGAATTTTACAGAAAACATTCTCGGAATATTTTAATATATGAAAAAAAAACACGGATCCATTATTTATTGGAATGATCGTGATACGCACAATTTAATCAAAATAGCGTCCGACTTATTCGCCTATTATTACAAAACATTATTGATATGTATGTATTTTTTAAAAGATTTTGAAGAAATATTTACAATTATTAATACATTATTATCTACGGGTTGTATCATTGTCTCAAGCAGTTATACTGAGATAATGTTGTCAACACCATAATATTATGTGCAACTGATGATGTACGTTTTCAATTTTAACCATTCTAAGAAATGATCGTTCTATGTTTTGAATATCCAACAAAATTATTATTCTATTAATTTTAATTATTGTACTTTCTTATATCATTGATTCATTTGTTATTCCACTTAGTGATATTCCAATATCATATATAGCTCTCCATTTTTTTTAATTAATTAATTTTTAAAATTAAAAATTTTATTTTAAGCCAAGCTGATGTTCAAATGGTAAAATACTCGAATACTTTAATTTAAATTTAATGAACACCAATGCTAATATTTGCTTTAACCAGACTAACTGAGTTCTATAACTATTATTACTGGCATGTGGAAAAAAAAGTCGGTCAGTAGAGGGTGGAAACACTTCGCTCGTTGGGTGTCAGTAGGGGTGGATGTATTGAATTTGAAAGCAATGATAAATCATTGCATTCAATAAAAAGATTCTGAGCGTAGCTTCGGTGTAGTATACATTGGTAACTCTTACCGAAAGAGGTTAGAGTGAAATAGTTAGAAAAATAAACATCATTGTAAAACCACTAGCTTCATCGCTCCACTCAGACTCTAAAAATACTTTTTTTCTGTCGATTTTTTAAATTTAGTTAAATTAATGTACGACTAACTTTACATTAATTTTTTTCAGGTCTTAAAATCTCTTTTTACCAATTATTTAGACTTAAATACCTCAAAATTGATAATTTTGTTGAAAAAGTTTAAATGACTATAGAAAAAAAAAAAATGGGACTAACGGATTTTTGAGATTTTTTAAATTTAATTAGAGTAACGTATATTTAATATTGAGTAAAATTATCAGGTTTTAAAACTCAAAATTATCCCTTTAGGACTTGAAAAACCTCAAAATCTAAAATGTCTATAAATAGCCCAAAATTTCAAAAAAATTTAAAACAATTTAATCAACGTAAACATTATACTAAATTAAATATTTAAACTAAATTTCAAGATTTTACAGTCATTATTTTTGAAATTGCCAAGAAATGAAAAATCTCGATTTGACGAAATCGTATATTTTTGCCGTTTTTCGTCATTTTTTTGTAGTTTTTCCTTACTCATTAAAAAACTATTAAAACAAATCGAAAAATGACCTCTTTAAAGTATCAACTAAATTAAATTTTCTACAGGGAACCATGTAAGCTTGTAAAGATCGGAGCACCCCTTTGGGTAGAAAATTTGTTAATAGAGAAAAAAAATTGTAATATCAGTTTTACATCTTATTTCCGAAATTAGACTATGCTCAAGTTTGCACCTTCACATATTAGGGGAGTCGAAGATACTTCTTGATAGCTACAACAAGCATAGCTGGCCATGCTAACCCAAAGTTTGCAAGCACAGGTTTGGTAATAATTATGGCCGGCTGCTTGCACCAGAGACTAGATGTCACCAGCGAGAAAAATCTCATTAACTACCTCATTTGTTACCTGGGAATCAAACCGGGGTCTATATACGTATTTCGACAACTCGATTACAGTCGACCCTCTATTATTGGTATATTACTATTTTGATAATATTGACTGAGAAAATTATAAAACAATTATTTTAGTGAACTTCAAAACGCATACAATTCATCGAATATATATATATTATTATTATTATATATATATATTATTTATACTTTTTAGAGTAAAATCACATTTATATTTTACATATATTTTTATTCAAATTACTCTATTTTAGGTCTAGGTTTATTTTAATATTAATTAAGAAATTTCAAAAACTATTTAGTTGTATAGGTTACCTACTACAAGTATTTTAACGAACACAAATTTTGATATTTATCCATTTAATTTGTTAAATATCGTAATTTTTACTCTAATGTTCTAAAAGCCAATTTAAAGTGTCTCCGAAACATTGACTGAGAAAACGCCAATATACTGTTTTTATGAATCACAATAAATAAATTATTTTATTTTTAACTGGCTTTTTGATGATTAATATTAGAATAAATACATTATTTATTTCTTAAGGGGATACTACACCGGCGTAAAAATCGATCTAAAAGGGGTATAAAACTGAAATTTAGAAAAGTTGGATTTCAATTCTGAAAATTATTTTAAATTCATCAATTTATTTACTAAGAATATATCGAGACGCTTTTTTATTTGCCATGTTATTTTTATTATTTTATTATTATTTGTAATATATAATATTATAGATCTTACAGATAGTTTACAAATTTTTAATTTTGTAATTTTATCTAAAATATACCGTTAGATAGCGCACTATGTATTATCATTAAATAAATTTATAATAATTTGAAATCGTAATGTGAGAAAACACCTTAGTACTGTTGTATACCGTGCAGGTACTGAGGGTTCCCTACTTTACCGAGTCAGGGTGGCAAGTATTGAGTTGTGGTAAATATAGCACATTTACGTTATAATTCCACACTTCATAACACAGTGTTAAAATAAATACCACCTTTTGGTAGTACCGACTTACAATACTCCTCCAAATGTGTTATTCTAGTGGTGCGCGTTATAAATTGTATACATTTTTTGGTTGTTTATGGGTTGAACATTAATAGAATGCTCATTTTTTTGGTTAACATACATATATTTTCTCTAAATAGGATTATCAGTTATTCAGTTACTGAAGCAATATAAATGTGGGTGCAATCGATACACACGATGTAAATGATATTTTTCATAATATTTAGCTCTTATCTTAAAATTTCTTCATCAGATGACAGATAGAAACTGAATTAATCGGTAGATTTGTTACAATTGCTTTAGTTACACTGTGTACATAGTTACTAATACTTTTTTGACATACTGCTAATGTTAAATATTATGCTACAGACATTAGAATAATTGATAGCTACCTTGAGCATAAAATCTCAAAGCCACGAGCACCCTTATTTTAGGACTTAACGCTGAGTTTCTTTTTTTATTGGTAATTTATTAAATTAAATCATTTATCAAATTTCTTACCAATGTTTTATAGTTTTTGTTAGTCTGAATAATATTACAAATTGATTTTCTGGAAGATCGAATGGATAAATATTTTGCTTTATAGGTTTTTGTATTCTGAAAATCTATAGGTGATATAATATATTGAAATAATAATAAAAAAAATTATTGAAAAATAAAATATTATATTATAACCATATAATATAATATATTATTATTATCTATTATACATACTAATATGTAATAACTAGAAACTAGTTATTTAACTTTGTTTGAATAATACTTTTAACACATTGTATAAGTAGGTACCTACTATAATTCAATAATTGTTTTCTGTACATAGTAACAAATGAAAACAAATGACAAAATATGAAAAATTAGATATTTATGAAATAACATTATTGAGCAGGTCTTATATTTTGTAATCAATGGTAATAGGTAACTAATATTCATGTTAAGCATATAATTACTTGAGTCTCCTATTTCTTTGTTGAATATGTATTTCAAGTAGAATTGCATACATTTTAACAACAATGTTATATTAATAAACAAAATATTGCACGTAATCAATAATTTTAATAATAATATATTATTATATAATAATAATAATAATAATAATTTTTAAATATCATATATGTAGGTACATTCCTAATATTCACTCATACAAACACTCATAATTCATATCACATAATTTTAAATGTATTAAAATGATTATAAGTATTACACATTCATTTAGTGCAATAATAATAACACGGTTCAATATTTCAAAATGACCAAGGTCGTGATATTTAGCATTATAACACATATGTGCTATATTTAATACATCTCAATACTTGCCACCCAAGAGTACCGCAGGGCTTAAATTTAAAAAAATTTAATTGTTTAATGTTTTGTACTTTTAAATTAATGATGGTCACTATCGAACTGTTCGATAGATACTTAAAAACTATCGATTACTTCAACTATAGATTGATAAGATCCGAACTATTCAATAGTTCGAACTATTCAGTTGGTTCCAACTATTCGATAGTCCGAACTATTTATTTATTTAATTATTATTTAATTATTTATGATATGTTTAATAGTTTAATAATATATATTATAGAATTAAATATGTAAAATATAAAATGCGTATATTTCTACTTTATCGGAGAATTCGATTTTTAGAAAAAAACCTTTTTGGAGCTTATTTAGTTTTATGAAAATAATAGTGGAATTAGAACTTGGTGGTGGGACAAGTATAAAAGTTATGGCGATTTAAAATTAGATAATTTTATGCTGTTTTACTTACATATCCGATCATACATATTATATAGTGTACGTCCTACGCCACATAGTTTAATGGTGAAAGGCGACTATATAGAGCGAGCGGATTTCGGTTTAATACTGTTGAAGTCGACTCTTTTTGCATTTTTTTCACGTTTTTAATAAATAAATTCCATTTTTTTTTTATTAAGGTTAATTACTACCCAAGTCATGAATTAAAGTATTTTCTGGTAGTCGAAACATTTTTTTCTCTAGTTACTTGTGACGTGGTGTTTCATAGCGAATCAGAGGATATTTTTGATTTAAACTGTCCGAGTGAGCAAAGCGAGAGTGACCCTGCTCGATTTATAGGTGCAACCGAAATAAGTACACTAAAACTGTATTAAATTTAACCTATTGGTTATTACCTACTCGACGTGGTGTTTCACAGCATATCGGTGGATATTTAATTTGTGACAATCGGACCGGAATTGGTGTTGACCACAGCATCCTCCCAGACACAGCTATGTTTCTATAAAACACCATTTTTTTTAAAAATAATTTCCGTGGTTTGAAACATAAACTGAGTGGGTATTGCTTCAAAAATCCAAACAGTACTGCCACCATAAATACCTACATTTTAAGAAGACGTGATCCTCTATTTGTTGTCTTCGCCTAACCAACTGATAATACACGAAATTTATATTCAGCATTTCTGTTTGGGCCGGAAGCTTAAAATATTATTACGCGTGCCCGGACACCTTATGTAACGCAACTACTTACAACCAAAGAAAAGAAAAAAGGTTAACTAATCGTAATAAATGATAACTTAGATTGGTAAGTAATTATGAATTCGTGTATTGCTGTTACAAAATAATTCGATAGTAACAATAGATGGACAAATATAAAAAAATTACAGCAACACAAAATCATATATAAACAAGTAAAATAGTAAATGGTATATAGCCCTTTTGGCTCAACAAATAAATAAATAATAATAAAATAATAATGATTAGGTAGGTACTTACATAATAAGTCGGCGACAGATCGGCCAGCTGCACCCCTAAACCTAAAATAAATCAAATACAAAAAAAAAAAAAAACACAAATGGTAACAATAAGTAGGTAATAATGTGAATGTATTGCTGGTAAGTAACTAATATACTGTACAAATAAATCGGAGCAATTCAATGAACAGATTATTTTAAAATTGATATTAAGCACAAACAAGAATACAAAATAGTTATTAAAAATAGGTGTAATCTTGTTACTTAACAAAAATATCGATAAAGTTGTGCCTAGGCCGTATAATACAATAATATAAGTAATATTTGTACAAATTTCTCGCGATTATTAGAGCCGGATAATTAATATGGCATGCGTTGCCCACACGTAGATATACCGTCGGAGTATATAGGTAGGTACTTTCGTAGTTATTAGAACTACTACAATCTAAGCACACAATTATCACTTCTATGCGATCTCAATCGACTATTAGAGTAGATTAGATTGATGAGAAATATTGAAAAATTTTTATTAATTTTTTAAATCTTTAATGAAAAATATTACACGATGAATAATGTACTTTTTTACCCTGTGGAGGGGGCTAAGAATACCTCCACGGTTTCCTCATGCCTGTCGTAGAAGTCGACTAATTGAGGTTGCGTCAGGTCGACAGCCGGCATAAAACTTGTCAAAAAGTATGAGAAGTC
>JAIPRL010010343.1:0-15731 GCA_025469235.1 Pemphigus obesinymphae
ATCTATTGTATGGAGTTATCAAGGTTTAAATTACAAATTTGTAGTTGACTATAATGGTCGGGTTTTACAATACAAGTCATAAGCGAAAAATAATCGCCTTGATAAACTATTTTTAGTACTAAATTTGGATAAGAAAATTCGAGATATCGAAAACTTGTCAAATTAATTTTCGAGTTAGCAAGATTATTTAAACGTTAAGTGTTATTGTTTTTTGAAGGGGAATTTTAATTATTCGAGATATCGAGAATTTCGGGTTATCAAGGTTCGAGTTACCAAGAGTCGACTGTATTTATTTTTATTATAGTTATCTACCTTTAATACATGCTGGATAGGTCCGGAATTTAGGTTCCCTAAATCAATGCAGTTTGTCACATCGATAATGAATACAGAATTATTTGCAGATTCGAAGTCTCCGTGTTCTTCCACACAAACAGATTCATTAACATTTTCATGTTTAATCGATAAATGGAAATAAAATATATATAAAAATATAAAATATAAAATATAAAATATATATATATATATGGAAATAAAGGTATGGGTTTGTGAAAACCAGACATTTTTTTTTACTAAACGAAATTTCCTTACGTCTCTTATAATACATCTAAATATAATAATTTTTCAAACCATTTTTGAGAGAGTTTTCTAAACTTTTAGGGGGCTAATCCCTCTCAAGCTCCCCCCGATTTTCACTAATGAATTACACCTTAGAGTCTTCTGAAATAATTAATTATTTAAAATTTATTTGGGTACCCGAGCTAAACTATAATATTTATTAAACAAACTTTTTTATTAGCCCTTCCTTTGAAAAATCCTGGCTACTCCTCTACTGCAACATATATATATATTTATATAAATATATAATTTTTTTTTAATGTATACCCTTTTTTGATAGAATAAGTCAAGTAGGAATTTTGGAGTAAAGAGTTTTTTTAGTACAAAATTTGTTCTAGATAGCACTTTAGAGGTATTTTTTTCAATTTTCCCTGTAGTTTTCTTAAACGTAAGAGAAACATACTGATAATGACTGATAATATTGTAACAAATAAAAACACTGTAACTAATAAAATTGTCAAAGTTACCATGGTTATATTGAATCTCTCTATATAAAAAAGAAAATCTCATATTGTAATAATTATCCCGGGTAATCTCCGAAACTACCGACTGAATTTACATGAGATTCTTTTATTTTGTAAATAATTTCTCAAATAATAAAATATAGGAATGATTAATTTTGTAAATTTTATCTTTAAAGGAGGGGGAAAGGTTTTTTTATAGGCAATTTTTATTATTATTAAAATCACATTCACATCTTAACTCACCGCAAACCGAGAATAACTGTTCACAGATAAAGCCGTGTAACTCAGCTAATATATATATTTTTAGATGAATATTAAATTCAATCAATTTTAATAAAAATTATATAGTAAATAGATAATTATAAAAGGAATTGAAAAATAGTAATTTTAAACTTAAAATCTATGATAAACGGGTCAAAATGTAGATTAAGTTGGAAAGTATATGACATTTTCGTAGTCCGGATACTCCAATATGTACACATACCTATTTATTAGTATTTTCGTCATGAAAAAGTAATTAAATTTAAAAAAAAAAAATGTGTAGTATATAGAAAATTAGACGAGGAATTAAAAAAAGATCGTTCTGAAGCTTTTAATAAGTACTCAAGTGTGTTTTATTGTGCAAGTTCATAATTTTTTTTTTTAATGTAAACAAATATGAAAAATATTATATTTGGGGATTATTTTTCTGGGATTGTTCTAAATACCAAAATACCTATTACCCTATATAGAACAGATAAATTAATAATATATACAGCACTTCTATCGTTAATATTGTCATGTATGAGTAAACTATGTGCTTTAGTGTGTGTTAGTGATATTATAATCTGTAAAATAAACCGTAAAAATATACCGTAATTTTTTATACCATTTCAATAACTTTCATACACGTAGTACATGTCAAATTTTCTAGTTTGTGTCGCTATACAATATAAATTCTGTAAAAAGAGACTCAGCATTTCTCAAATTCTGAAACCTTATATTGTCCGATTAAGGTTCTGAAAAAGTTTTAGCATTGTCATTATTTCCTCAACATTTCATCTTTAATTACAATGACATTTTTTTTAAATTTTAATTGGACAATACTCTATTTACTTATATTTCAACACTGCAGTCATGAAGACTCCTTTAAGGATGCTATATTATATCCGTAATTTGACCATAGTACTTGTTTTGCATGAGACAAACTTATTCAAGCCGTATTTATGATAAAATTTCCAAATTTTTACAAGATATAAAGGATTACTTTAGCTATACTTAAACGTTTTTATTTTTCTAAATTAAATTGTTTTAAATTATTCGTTTGTAAATATTCACTTTTTGTTTTTTTATTTCAAAAAATGATTGAATAAAATAAAATAAAATAAAATAGCTATTGCATAAAATATAGATAATATTTTTCTTTATATAATGTAAAAAATTGACAATTGAATCGAACATTTTCTGGAGTATGTTCAATTAAATATTTCAGAAAAATGTTTTAATAAAAAATATATCTATATTATATGAGATATTAACTCTTTCAATCTTTAAACAATTGTGAATTGGTAAAATACCTACAATAAAAAGTCAATAAAATGTTTGTATAAACTAAATAAATTTTTAAAATAAAGGGTGGTGGGTAGTTAGTCTTTATATTGTGAAATTCGTTATAGGAATCTTAACTGACATCGGCACCACTGTTATGATATAATAACACAACAGGTAAGTGGTAGTAGTGATAAAATATGTTCAATAACCGCGGTGATATTATATGATATTTTTAGTCTGGTTGTTTTTAAATTTCTTATCAAAACCATAAGGTGGATTGATAACGAGTAAACACTTTCCCTCGCTCGTCTAAAATATTACGATTGGAATGATTACACTAGTTAAAAATTCCGCTAGGGGCGCTACCTAGGAAATTAGGGAAGCTCACTTCTGTGATTTTATATAGGTACCTATATTGTTTGTGTTATTGTGATTTTGTGAAACTTTCAACTTTTTTGAGGAAACTACGTAAGTAGGTACAAGTTTACAGTTCAAGTAATATAATGTAGCTATAAATGATAAATTAATACATAATAGGTACATAGGACCTAGGTAATTATTATTTATTTATAACTACCTAATATAATACAATATGTATAGTCCGTGATATCATAATTACTATGAGTTAAGGACGAAGATGGAATTGTAAAATCTTGGTTAGTTTTTTTTGTACTACTTATACCTATCATTAGACGAATCTGGTCTTTTAGTTAATAAACTTTCCGAAATTCAGATAACATTAGAAGTTCCAGTAGGTTTTAAAAAGAAGTTTTGAATGGATGTTTGTTTTTTAGACGACATTTAATTGAAAAACAAATTACTCAGTAGTTAGGACTCACTTATGATTTTCCGTATTCGACTATCGTAGTGTTACCGTGTCCGTGTCAACTAGCTGTTGGTGGTCAAATAAATATCAACATAAATAATAACAAGTCGGTGTCGAACAAACTTGGATCGATAACGGCGGAATAAGCACACACGATTTAGAACAACGCGACGTTGAGTAAAATTAAATTGTCGTCGGTGCCACACGAGGTACACGCATAACGTATGTATTAAACACAAGGAAGAAGGGCATTGCACGGACTCACACGAAAACAAAGCAACTCTGAACGATGTATATCAACAATAACGATGGTAAAACATCTCACGCGAACGGTATAAAGACAAACATGAATGAAAAAACGGACTAACAATGGAACAAAGGAAGCGCCATGGAGCTTTATTAACTATGCGGTATCTACCACGATACCATCCACCGTTGTGTGGTGTGTGTATGTGGGAAGCAATATACGCACGTCAGTGCGCGCGAAATTTCAAAATTTTGAACTTATGCTGAACAATATTATTTCAGTATATTTTAAATATATATATATCGGAATCTAGGACGTCCAGACTACTTGGAACCTACCCTCCCCCCCCCCCGTAAATTCGCCACTGCAAGACATTGGGATGACAAATTACCACGTCATATTCTGGAATACAGCGAACCAAGGAAAAGTAAAGGATGCAAAGACAATTCAAAAAGGTAAAAGCCTTGATATTCCACTTAACGAAACCCAAAACTTTTAGAGCTCTACAAACTGCTATATTTATATTTAAAATTCAAAAAGGTTAAGCCCTCTTATTGTGTTTTTTAGCCCCCCAGAAATTTTAGTTTCTTTAAATTATAAAAGTATCTTATAATAATTTATCGACACGTTGTTTATACCTATTAACATATATATGTATATACATCTACTCGTGGTAGTAGTACGAGAATCTACAAAGGCAGCCGGTGTACCTATTTCCTTTAAGCTTTGATGATGAACTCATAATGTAGCCAAAATAGTTAGTTGTTTACCAAGTTAGATAGAAACAAATTAAGCCCTTCATACACAATGTAGGAAAAAGTTACCATGCACACGGTGTATAATTTGGTACTCAATGTGTAGAATTTTTATGACGCCCTGTATGCAGAAGTGTTTCTGAGCGCACTAAGTATATCCGCGTTTTGACTGCGATCAATTTTGGCACATGCCGGATTTATCAGATAACGTGATTTTCGCGTGTATGGCGCTAATGACCTACAAGTGCAGATAGGTATATTGCTTATCTTACCTACATTTTTAAAACAAAAAACATGGAAAATGAGAAAATGGAAACGAACAAGGAAGCGACGGGGAAAGACATCCGTTCGTTATCTTGTTCTATACGTAAATCTATCTTTAAAGTGTCTGTGGCGTATTTTGGTCAATTTTCCGGGGGGTGTCTAGGATATTAGCAGTCCCATAGCCTAGACATTTTCCACGAGGGAGCCAAATCTTTTTATTCCTTTTCAGTTGATGAGCAAAAAAAAAAGAAATCTAGTCAGTAGACCATGGAAACAGTTTCGGTCGTGAGGTTTGATACTCGTAGATATTATAGTTGAATATAGAGGCAACTTCTTCTAATAAAAATTGTATAAAATGCTTTTTAAAAATGTATAATGTAATATACAGTTATTATAATAATAAAATATATACCTACTCTGTAAAAATTTCAAATGAAAAATCTCTTGATTGACAATGTTTACTTTTTTTCTGAAAACAACTTTTCACATAGAAAGAAATCGAGTAGAAGTTTTGAGGTAAATAGCTTTTTTGATTTCAAAATTCGTTCTAGATGGTACCTACTTACTTAGGGTTAGATGATTTTTTTTTTTTTTTTTGTTCCTTTTGATATATTTGATCAGATACTCTTCTATCTTTAATTCTTATATAGGCTCAAAACTGCTCAAATTTTCCGGAAAATAGTTTGACACGACATATTCAGTACAAATACAAAACATATTACTAGGTATAAATACGTTATATCATTGATTATAAATTTTGTAATTTATAATCAATGGTTATATGTATATGAATATAATAGGTATAAATCAATATATATACGTATAATGGTAGGTCATATACCTTGTATAATTTGTATGATAAAAATATATAAATAATATACATATATATATATATATCATATATATTAAATTGTACTTAGGTATAGCTGTAGTACTTATGCGTTATACCTGTTTATACTATTCTTATATATAATATATACATTTATTATAGTATAATAATAATTCCGAAAGTTTGTTTGTTTGTTTTTACGGAATATAAGTCTGAATAGTTCAACTGATCAACACTAAATTATCCATACATGTTTTTTGTTCTCCAGAGCAAGTTTAAAATAAGTAACATTTTGAATGAATTTAACACCGTGAAAGGAAATAATCAATAAAAAAAACTTTTTCGCGGGAAAAATGAGTACAATTTTTTGTCGAATTTCCTATTACCGTATAGATACACAATAGTTACTGCATAATATTTACATATTGTTTATAAATTATAAATAATATATAAGATATATATATGATATATATCCAATTATTATTATTATTATTTTTTTTTTGAATGTACGTATGAAAGACATATGTTTTATTTATAAATATACATACATTTAGAAGACCGGTAGATACAGTTATTGACGTTCGGGTATGTAGCATGACGTAGAACAAAATCGATCATAAATTCATAAATTGAATCTTTATTATAACAAGAAATAAAGACAATAGACAATAATCAATAGTTATAGTTTGGAATATACTTACTCCTTACGTATTACAAATAAGTATACTTATTATAATTACAAGTTACTTGTTATGAATAATGCATACCTACGTACATTTAAAATTCAAATCAAATAAATAACTTACAGATATAAATACACGTACCTATAGCATATATTATATATTATATTTATTATTTATCTCTAGATCAATATAAATACCAAACAAAACTTCAATGTACTTCTCTACTATATTTGTCTTATACAAAATATTGGCTCCATTTTTACCTCCCAGGCATAAACCCAAAATTATTTTTTGTAACTGATAACTCGTTTCTTACTCTCTTATTGTTGTCAAATAAATATACAATATTACAACATGAATAAAATTTGTAGCCGAATTATTATAATTATTATAAATTGATTTTTATTTTTATTGAGTCATACATAAAAATGTAAAATGTAAAATAAATTTATTAATTTAAATTTTTAAATTTTTTACATAAATAATATTATGTAAAAATGTATAATAATAATATGTAAAATTTTAGTATTGAAAAATATACTGCTGAAAAAAATGTATTTTAAAAAATCCGCTCAGTAAAGGGTTAGATCGACTAGAAATTAGAATACTATACGGTATTCTAATTGTCTGGTGGTGGATTTATTGAATTTAAAAGCGATAATAAACCATTTCATCATATCTTTCAATAAAATGATTGTGAGAACAGATCTTCAGTGAAATATACATAATTACCTAATATTAGTAAAAAATTAGGAAAAATATTATATAAAAATTTCAAATTTCTATTAATTTTTTCGGAATTACTAGAAAATAATAGGTGTTATTATTATTATTATTTTTTTTTTGTCCTGTTTGGATTGTGTTTCTTTACGTGGTTTATCGAAAAACTCGAAAAGTTGAAAAACAACCTCTCAAAAGTAGGTATCAGCTAGATTAGTGATTCTAAACCGGGGAAGGGATTTCCCCTCAGTGAGGAATTTAGGGGGGAATATAGTGAGGAAATTACAAAATTTGCTTTAAATGAAAATTAAATTATCACAAAACTTATCATTTATTTTTAATTTAACATTTTAAACTAAGCACATTTAATTACATTGTGCCTACAATCTATATATAATATGTATATTGTTATGAGTTATGACTTGTTATGGTGAAATATACTATTTTTGGGTTAAAAAAGTAGGGAGGGGGAAATGACCATCTGACTGTTGGTAAAAAGGAGGCATCAAGTATAAAAGGTAGAGAACCACACTGAACTAGATCAAATTTGCTACTGGAAAATGGGTACATATGTACCAATTGAGTCAAGTCTGCTACTCAAAAAGTTGTCCACGAAAAAAAAATAATTTGATTATTTATTTTTATAAATTAAAAATACGAAATATGCTTAAGAGGATGCTACCCACACGTTTATTGTCTCTGTCTTACATAATATACATATAATATAACAAATCTACGTATAGATACTGCATTCTTACTACAATTTTTATAATGAATATTAGAGTAAATTTACCTATTATCAAATATGTAGAAGAGAATATTAACTGTGCTCTAAGGTAAAAGTTTTTTTTTTAAAACTAATTATACCTATCATATATGCTTTCAAAAAAATTAGTTTTTTAACTACTTATAACTTGATTAAAAATAAAAATATTTAAAAAATCTCCAAGCTAGAGCAGTTTATGTTCTCCTCTAAAACTTTGATCGTAGGTAAATTTATATTTATATTAATTATAAATAAACTGAAGTAAAAATGTGGTACGTATATTTACTGTGTTATGCGTATGTAGGACAGAGACAACAAACGTGTGTTCTCTTAATAAAACTTTCAAATCAATTACAAATATTAGCAAAAAAGTATATTGATTTTTTTTTACTATATTGTAAATAGATTGTAATTGTCTAGGTATATAGTATAAATAAAACTTTAAAAATATGGCTGGAGGAGGAACTGAAAAGTAATTAAGAATTAAAACCTACATATTAAAAATAATTGACCTCTTGAAATTGGTGACCTACGGTAGCCTGTTCTCGTGACCTTGTAATACATATGTTATAATACATTAATACATAACGTTACATAATTTTATTGTAAAATATATTATTCCCGCCAACACAATTTATAATTGCTTATCACTGAGTATTATCATTTATAATCAACGGTGTTATTATAATAATATGCCACGGAGTTATATTACCATGTTCGGAATATTAATATGTCCTGTGGTCTGGAACTACCTGTGCATTATGTATTCTTGATATTTAAATTTAATTTAAAAAAATATATATGAAATTATATGAACATTAAACATAATTTAATGGTTTCTTATTTAATTGTTCTAAATATTTTACCGTATGAATTTTTTAAAATCTAATTGACTAAATATTCCATTTGAACGCTTGACATATAATCAGTAACCACGTTTATAGTTTAACCGCATAAGAAACACATGACGTTACTTTTGTTGATAGTGGTATTTGAATGATAATAAAATATAATAATGATTATTGATATGGGTATTCAATATTCATTCATTATTCTGTATTCGGCGTATTAAGTAAGTAAATCCAATTTTCATAATTAGTTTCGTCATGATACTAGAGTCGTAATTACGTAATTCACGTACAACTCTGTAACGCCGGTCTTATAAGTTTGGCTTCAGGAGATTTTTATTTCGTGAGTTAATTTCTACAATAATTAAATAAACAAATCTTGTTTTATTATTTTTATTTTCTCTTTTCGTATTGCAGGTAATTATACGTTAAGACAATGCCAAACAGCGGCACTGCATCCGCTGATTCACTGCCTAATGTTGCTGCTCATCTACCTTCGATATTTATGTCACTGCGCACCAAACTTCCGTCTCACGTACTAGCCATCCGGCCCTGGTCTCTGAGTGCATCGATAATACCAACCTTATTAGGTTGTACCATCGCTCAGAAATTAAATGCTAACATAGAATTTAGTCTTCTGACACTGCTGTTGACCCTTTTGACAGTTGCTTTGGTTCATGGAGCAGGAAATGTGGTGAATACTTATTATGATTATGTCCGTGGTATTGATGGCCGCAATAGTGATGATAGAACACTTGTAGATAGAATTTTGTCTGAGAATGAAGTCGAAAGGTTAGGTGCTATTTTATACTTTTTGAGTTTTGTTACATTTTTTTGGCTCGCTATCATATCTCAGGCAAAAATGGGTCATTTAGCTGCTGCCTATCTTTGGGGTTTAAGTATATCATTCTTATACACGGGTGGGTTTGGTTTTAAATACATTGCTCTTGGAGACCTAATATTTTTAATATTATTTGGACCAGCATCAGTTCTATTCGCTTATTTATCTCATACTGGACAACTTAATTTAGAACCAATATATTATGCTATACCGTTAGCTTTGAACACTGAAGCTATATTACATAGTAATAATACAAGAGATTTAGAAAGTGACAGAAAAGCTGGCATTGTTACTTTAGCAATATTAATAGGCCGAACTGCGTCTATAATATTTTATGGATTTCTTCTATTTACACCGTATATCATGTTTGTTGTTTTATCAGTAAGATGTTCTAAATGGTTTTTATTGCCATTAATTACTATGAGCTATGCTTTTAAAATAGAAAGAGAGTTTAGAGATGGTATTAATATTCAATCAGTACCAAAGCGTACTGCTAAATTAAATTGTATTTTTGGCATTTTATACATATTGGCTGTAATGGCAGCTGACAAATCAAATTTACCATTTAATATTAACTGAGATTCTAATATGTATTTTAATGTTATGGCTATTAGTATCAATGTTCTTACAGTAGGTGACGATGGTCCTAACAATGTTCCTTAAGGTGTTTGCATATTATGCATCGAGAACATTATTCTGAAATTTTTTTATTATTATTATTGTAACAGTTTTATATATTTTTTAATCTATAAGTACTAAAATAAATATATTAAATAACCAATGTCGAAAGAAACGTTAAATGCTCTGTACACATAATATTATATCGAGTATTATATGTAGTTGTTGTAAGACCTTTGCTAAAATATCCAGTTCATTTGACTGAAATGTACTGAATATTCTATTTTTAACTATTAACTTTTGTTACATATACTAAATAGGATTCTTTATTGTACAAATACGAGATATTATAAAATTAGAATGTTGGTTTTAAATCAACATGTGAACAATATTTACATTTTTCTATTTTTGCAAATGTTTAAATGTGTAAAATTCTTGTATTGGAGTATATCCCAAATTTTTTTTCATTTGTTATACAAGTAAAAACATATTGTATCATTTATGTGGTAAATTGTAGTATAGAGTTCAATGTTATCTTTTTTTTATATTATTATCTCGTAGTACCTTATTTATTTATTAATTTATATTCATACATATAAAGAATCATTAAAATTTGATATAATGAAAACTCCATTAGACTTTTGCAATATCCTTTATTTTTTTTAGTGTGAACTTTGAATAACCTCATACATATTATGTGTTAATGTATGTACCTATATAAATTACAATGTTATGGTATTAACATAATTTATTTAAATAACAGAGTTCTATATATTTAACTCATTTGAAATGAAAGATATTTAAAATCAATGTCTTCCTCAAATAAAGAAAGTTATAAGATACTGTATATACACTGAATTATTAAACTTTGTAAATAATTGATCAACTGAACAATCATTTGATATAATATTATTATTATTTATAATATAATTATATACATATATAATATAATTATATATATATATATATATATATGTATATATAAAATATATAAATAAATTATGAAAAATGTGTAACATATTTTAAAATAATTGATTGTACTAATGTATTAGTTAATGCCAAAAGAACTAAACTGTGCAAACATGTAGTACTTAAGAAATAAAGATATATAATTAGATTATTAAATTGTTTTCATTGATATTTAGTATGGTATTGATACTATTGACTATTAAGTAAACTGTAATATTTATCAGAAAAATATATACCTAATGAAAACATTAATTATATATCACTACTATATATTTAATGAATTTTTTTAAATTAAGTTTTAGAGCAATAATAACTAAAATATACCTATATGATTATTTGAACTATAAAATATATTTCAGATAATGATATCTTAAAAAATTATAAAATAAATATACTTAATCAATCTACCTATACGGTATTATAGAATAACTTTATAATAATATAATGTCTTGAGTATTTTCTATTTTTTTTCAAAATGAGTTAACCAAAAACTTCTCACTCATTTAATTTTATACTCCATTCATTAATACTATATTTATAATTTAGCTCAATACTATTGTCACAAATCAACTATTATTTTATACGTGTAGATTATTTTGAGGTATACCTACATAGTATAACAAAAATACTCTTTTTTTATATGTTTAAATAATTCATTTAATTTGATATGTAAGTCCCAACTATCTTTACAAACAATAAATTAGAAATATGTAAGAAAAAATAAATATTATAAAATAAAATAATATTTTATTTTGTGTTTATAATTAAGGACACATACAAATATATGATTATTATATTTGTAGCAAAACTACAATAAAAATTGTATTTGTTTTTCAGTTAATATTGTGTAGATTATTAGACAATTGTTATTTTCAGTTATTAGACATTCTAAAAGAATCCAAAATCCCAATAATGATAACGTCTGTAAAAAGAACAAAAATGTACTAATATGATGAAAATTAGATACTACCTATCACATATGTGAAGAAAATCATATTATAAAAAAATTTTTTTTATTATATCTATAAATTATTTTAAAAATATAACCTATAATTTGAAAACATAAAAATAGTTACTTTAATTGTATATTGTGGGAATTGTATTTTGATATTTCAATTAAAAGTATCTTAAAATCTTATATTAATTTCTGAAATGTTGAATTTTTATATAATTTTATGTGAAAATGGATTATTTAATATATGAATACTACTTAGAATTAACTAGTTTAAATGCATCAGTATTTTTTCTTACACTATTGTGGAATTTTTTATAGGAATAGGTGATATTATGTTGATATTATATTATGACAATAAATATTCAGCATATCAAAACTTAATGTACGATTTAAAAATATTTCTAATTATTATATTAATAATCGATTTCCATAATATCTTAGAAAAGATAATCTGAAAAAATTTCTAAAATTATATCCGAGGCTAGACTTACTCCATTTTAACAAATGTTGTCATTTATAAGAGGTTGATGAAATTTATAGCCATAAGGATGCTGGAAAGAGTTGGTGTAAAAATTAATTTTGTACCCACTAAGCTAATTATCTGCAAGCTTCTGTATATAGCACATTTTTTTACAAATATTGTTATATATGGTTTTAATCTTTATAAGTGTATTCTGTGTACCTTGAGGGTATGTATACAGGCTACAGCCAATAGCAGGATATAGTTTCTCAATAAATATATAGGAGACACTATGGGACAAACAGACAAATTGTTTTAAACATTACAAGATGATTAAATCATTTTTTTCCATACAATTATTTTGCATATATTTATACATATATTTTATCTATTGTTAATTTTATTATTGTTATTTCCTGAGTAAAACACGTTTATATGATTTATGTTATAAAAAGTTATTTTGAAAACTTAAAATGCAAAATTTTTAGTAAAAAAATTATTTAAATATAGACAACTTAAAAAGTTTTAGTAGTATGTCCATGGTGGATATCAGGTAAAGAAGGCATTTAAAAAATATTATTAATTGAAGATAATTACATAGATAGTTTTATATTTAATAAAGAAAATAAAAATTTGATGGTGTTGGACCTTTAGCTCCAAAATTGTATAGGTTTTTACCTACGTTTATTTTATACTTATATATAATATATATTTTTTCAGATATTATAATGAACTAAGTAATAGTAATGTAATAAACCATTTCATAAAAAAAAGGAATATCTTAAGAAGTATCTACCTACACAATGAGAAGATTTATTTTTATTTTTGAAATTTGAATAAAGTTTTACAATTACCTAAATTAAAAATTAAAAACAATTTACCGTCTCATTATTAACATGCAGTCTTGAAAAATAACAAATTAAATTATCATAATGGTTTCTATATATTACTAAAATAATATACAATGGTGAAGTCAAAAAATTGTACAGTAAAAGCTACCTTAATTATAGTAATTACACTAAACTAAACTAAAAATTAACATTGCTGTTAAATTTAATATATCGACTACCAGTATTCTATCTGAAGAGTGAAATGCTTCCACCCACTCTTACTACCTTTCAATTTTTTTAAATTTACTAATTAAAAAAAAAGTTATTGTGGTTTAAAAAAGTTCATTTTTTTTTTTTTTTTTTTTTACTTTTTAAACCAAAATAACATTTTCTAATTAGTAAATTAAAAAACAGAAACAATGTTCATCCTAAAATATTATTTTTTATAAATTTTTTTAATTTCTTTTTCCACAATAAATAATTTATTATAAATATTGTAATATTTTTTTATTTAACAAATATCATGATTATACAACAGTAAAAAAATAATACAGCAGACATTACACAATTTTAAATTATGTTTAAAAGCTATTTAAATATTTTTATATTATTAAATTATAATTTTTCTTGAAAATTTCTTAAAAATTGCCTATACTAAACCCCTAAAAAATCTTGGTAGCTCCACATTTACAAATTTTCAATGAAAATTTCGCATTATAACATTTATTATTTTTAATAACTTACAAACATATTAGAAATAAAAATAAATGATAGTTAATAATTAAGTATTAATCTTAAAAACATAAACTTATGACTTAAAAAACGTCAAATAAGGCGCTATAATACATATAATCAAATAAAGTTGTTAGCTAAAATTAAATGCTCGATTGATCTTTCTACAGTATTCTAACTTTCGAGTTGTTAAAAATGAAAAATGCGTAAACAAATTTTTTTAAACAAATATTATGATTACACAACAATAAAAATGGTATTGATGCAAGACTATTTTTAAATTACTTTTAAAATATTTTTAAATTAATGGTTTTTAATTTTTCTTAATAGTCACTAAAATTGCCTATACATCACTCCTTAAAAATCCTGTTTTTATCTTTATTTTTAAGGGGTTTTGTATAGGCAATTTTTATGAAAATTAATAAAAATAAAAATCCAACAATTTAAATATATTTTTAAAGTAATTTAAAAATAATTCTGTATCTGTACCACTATTTATTATTAGTTTAAGAATGGTTTTAAAATTATTATACATACCTATTATAAAATATTAGATACAATATTAGTGCAATATCAAATGTACAAAAATGCCTTTTTTGTTTTGTTTATAAATTGCAATAACGTCTTTGTTAATTAAGAGAATACCTATATCAACTATTTTTAAGGGGTTCTGTGTAGGCAAGTTTTAAGAATTTTTTTGAATAATGAAAATTTAACAATTAAAAAATGTTAAAATACATTTTAAAAGTAATCTAAAAATAGTCTCATATCTGCACCACCTTTTATTGTTGTGTGACCACAATATTTGTTAAAAAAACTACTTGTGGCTTTCTGAACTCAGTTTGATTAAAAATTATCACGCAAAAGAGAAATAATTACACTAAATACATAAAATATTTTTCTATATTGAAATGTACACTATGATTACAATCTAAGACGTGCTTATCAAAATTATATTTATGAGAAAATGTTTTAGTTTTACTTCTGAAATATGATCGTTTTAAAGAATTTTAAAACCTACTAGATTTTTAATGTAAAATTTATTGCAGCTATATAAGCTTATAAACACCATAATTATTATAATTAATAAAAATGTATTTTTTAGTTTTTGGATTTATTATTTATGGTTTTATAAATTATTATTAGTTTTAAAGTCGATTTTTACATTATTACTATTGTTATTTTAAATATTAGCCTATCATTTTGCATCCGGGTACAATATTAATTTTGTTAATTTAACTATTAAATTGTATATAGGTATTCTTTATTGAATTATCTATAGTTGTAGTTAATTTTAGTTAACTTGTGTTTAATAAATTAATCTAAATATTTAGTTAAATGATATGATGAATCAGTTTTGAAATTTATAAGAAGTCGAATAAGATGATTTTTATATAATTTAATATACGGTACTATATATATTTAATAAAGTTCTATTCATATTAATTTTTAATAAAAAATATGTCAACAATTATTTCTACACTATTTAATTAATTAATTAATTAATTTGTTTATCAGTACCTAGGATTATTACATAATAAAATATTAATTAATATTAATAATAAAAATTAAAATAATATTATTTTTTTTTTTTATAAATTTTGTAGTTTTATCGAGGATATCATATTTTGGTGTTGAGTTACTTGTAGAATTATTTATAAATATAAATAAATACCCAGTTTCTACAAAAAGAATTTGTTTTTATTTAACAAATACGTGTTTCGAAAACAATGTTCTCATCTTCAGTGTTAAACAACTACTGATGAGAACATTGTTTTC
>JAIPRL010010344.1:0-15729 GCA_025469235.1 Pemphigus obesinymphae
AGTATATTTCTCCATGATATAGTATTTATTCCTCCATGATATCTTAAATTATGCCCTATCTCTTTCTAACAATGTAGAAACCTGATACTCTCTCTCTACTAGCAGTCCATTTCTTTATAAGTCTATGCTTCTGTTATGTTCTGTGATAATATATACCTATCTACGCCGCGGCCGGCGCATCGTCAACACGCCCGGCACCCGCGGCGGTCGCCGATAGATAATAGTGTATATATTTTAATATTAACCGCCGCCGCGTTAATTAATCGCACGCATACATACGCGAGTGTCCATCACCGACGTCATTCATGCCGGGAGAAGGATCATCATACGTCAATTCACTCAAAACATTTTAATCAAGAGCAGATAGTAAAAACTTGGGAGTTTTTCACAAATTAGGTAGGTACACCTATAGGTACACAATAAACAAAACAAAATACAAAATACAACGGTGCGGTGCGGTTGACCGGTGTCGACGTATGGCACGGAACTAGTTACAATTAAAATACAATTATAATCTTTATTACATTAATGAGTAATTAATGTAATCTTTTATTAGATATAGAATCCATTAGAGGATTTGACCGAATATGTGTTTACTTATAACTAATTTAAAATAATTATTTAATATGAATAATATAAGAATAACTTCAAACAAATTGTAATGGTGTGCATCATTACAAGGCAATTATTTATTTAGTTATTTAATCATACATTTGATAACTGTTCGATAGCGATAAAATAAAACGCAACACTCTTGTGCAGTTTGTTCAACATCCTTGGTACAGTGTACTCAAATTATTTCATCCGTTGTCAACTGCTGATAACGGCATGTCGCGCTGATATCCTGTCGTCGCCACTAGAAATTTTTCGCAGGAAAAGAAATACCGTGATGAGCAGAATTTGTTTGTTATTAATTAGGTTTATAATTTTTATCAATCCTGTTATTTGGATTTGTGAGTAGGGAAAGATATTAATTTAAAAAAAAATAGAAAATTACAAAATGGAAAGTTTATAGAAAATTATGGAATTGTGTGATGGGACCAGTTGAAAACCAATTATTATGCACATGGCATGTTTTGAGAAGTTGGTGTAAGAATTTAAATGAAATACATATCTAAGATAAAAAAAAAAAATATTGTTTTAATACATGAAAAGAATGAAAATGCTTTTTTACAGAACTGTCTGAAGGTATGAATGAACTTAAAAATGACAATTATATGGCAGATTTTGGCAGGTATTTTAGAAGTATTAAAGGTACATATTCAACAGAAACTGAAAAATGGGAATTTCACAACAGTTCATTTAGTAGCTAATACTAATGTGTCTTTAGAAGTATTACACAAAAGTATGAAGTATTATTATCTAGATGGAAAACAGTACAAACTTTTGGAATTATTATTATTTGGGGACAAAGTGTTTGTAAGAAACATCAAAATTTCTAAACAAAAAAGGTCTATTAAAATACTACAAATAGACTTCTAATAACAACAATTTGATTATTTACTATTTTGTTTTTTTAATTTTTATTAGCAATTTAATTTAAAACTTGTGAATAATCTTTTTACATATTTTTTTTTACTTTTATTGGCATCGGAAATATTAAAATAAAAATAACACGATTTGTATAATGATAAACTAGTTGATAACAACTGCGATAAAAACAAAACCCCAAAATACGGCTTACCACGTCATTTCTTTTCCTGTGAAGATTAGTACGTTCGCTACTAACCAAGCCTGCCTCATATAGAAATTATTGAAAATTAGAAGTAGAGGAACTAGTTTCAACTACGTCGTCTGTGATATAAATTCCGTAAGGAATCTAGCGGTGTATGCCGTATTTCACAGTATTTATATACTATTTAATGTTAATTTGTGATATATTCACATACTGCAATTAATCTAAAGAAAAGTTGTTAAATGCTCGAATATAATTAAATTAATTAAACAATACCTATTGTTACTCTCGATTACCTGGATTTCACTTTGGATTTAATTTGAATCTCAATTATATAATACATACCTATATTAAAGTTTTGTTTATGCTACTATATAGTTAAATAAATGATATAATTATTTTATAAATTTAGGTTCAGAAGTTATTATATTGGCATGTTTTTTTAGTTTATTCAATTTGATGCTAAGTGTGCTATAAATCCATAAAATATTTATTTATCCATAAAATATGCATAAGCTGGTAGTCCTAGAAAAAAAAAATCGAGATTTTAAATTTAATTGAGTTTTATTTAAATATTTTCCTAACGCATTTCTTTTTTTTTTTAACAATTAATTATAATAAATACTACATATCAAACAGTATTCTGTTCAAAAAGAGTTTTGTATTATTAAATTCTTCAAAATATATAAATTTGCGTAAAAGGTATGCGTAAAAATAATTTGACTTCCACTTCAAAATAAAAAGTGGATATTTTTAAAGCATATTCATGATTATAATTGTTGTTATGCATATTAAGTACATTTATAAAACATTAGGTTTTAAATCCAAACTTTATAATTAGCGTTTGAAATTATATTTATATTGTATTAGTATAATACATAATATACTATTAATTATATTGTAAAATATAGTAGGTATTAGTACCTATTCTTATTATTCGAATTATGTAATGAAGTATTTCAATTTTTAGCACTTATTATTCAATGCAATAATAATAAATATATACTTAGTTCAGTTTAAATAAATTGTTTAGTTCCCCGATTTCTCTTTAATATTCTGAGATAATTTTTTAACAATATTTCACATACATACAAATATTTACAAGTGTTTTGATATATTGATAATATTTCAAGGAAAAATTAAGATAAATGATTCAAATTTAATTTTAATAAACTATAAACATTATAATATACTAGTATAAAAGTAACATATAACTATGCGACATAAAAAAGGAAAAAATGAATAACTTTGTGGCCATGTGGCCATTATTGTGAACAGAAAACCATTTACAAATAATAATGTGTAATATTGATCAGATTATTATATAATTTATACTGTGGGTGTGACGTCATGGTAAGAACGATGGTGTAGAGGGCTTGCTATGTTTACATGACTATGGGACAACCTTTATTATCCAGACTTGGGTAGTATTCCGAATATTTTTTAAATACTTTTTTTGGAAGTATTTAATACAATATTTTGAATACTTTTTACAAGTATTTTGAATACAGTATTCTAAATACTTTATTAAGATGGATTCAAGTTTTTAAAAATAATACCATGTAAATTGTATTGGTGTATAAGACAGTACATTATAACTTATAGTATATTATATTATCTTATTTTATTTTCAACTATAATTAATGGGACAGTAACGTTATTTTCCGATTTTAAATATGTTGATTTGAATAATAATAATTTTTATTAATGAAATAAATAGTTCGAATATATTATTTTATCATAACAAATTAAGTAATTACAGTAGTTAGTGATATGAGATCTAATATAGGTATATAATACTAATTATAACAAAAAAAAAATAATTCTTACTTACTTATTATTATTTAAATTAATATTGAATTTTAATATTAAAATATTTGGATATTTATTTATTTATTTATTTTAATTTAAACGGGCAAGCGCTCAATACAAATATATTTACAGTCGTCAAACAAGTTGATCGATAATAACAAAAAATAACAAAATAATACAATAACAATAGTTTAAATATCTTTTACTAAATTATTTAAATAAACATTCAATGAAGAAACAGACACATGATAAAACAAATCAACATTAAAATCATTAACTGATTGCATAGACCTATTTATAGGCGAGTATAAAGAATAATTAGCATGTTGGAATGGCACATAGAAAGTATTAAATTGTCTGGTTCTAATATTAGGCACAAAAAAGTTTAATTTATAAGTTAATTCAGGACAATCAATTAAACCATTCAACAGTTTAAAAAGGAAAACAATGTCAGTTTTTCTTCTTCTGAGTTTTAAAGGTTCTAGTTTTAGGAAGTAAGTGATGGACATTATGGAGGAAAAATATTATGAGACAAAAAACTGTAAACCGATTTTTTTAAATTATACTGGCGTGTGTAGTGCACAATCCGCGGTCGGGGAATGAGAGGTACACGGTCGCACGACGACGACGACGACGACAAGCCAAACTTTCGACACGGTGGTGGACGGGGGTTATTGGCCGGCACACGACTAGTTTCGCTTAGGATGATTTACGCGCGGTGCATGCCGTAAGGGGGGGGGGGCACATCATAATATGTCCGCGGAGACGCGACCGCGCGAGATTATCCGTACCAATTGTTAATATTTGGATGCCTACTGAAAATAAAAACTGGGCTACCCTATTTGTTTTGAACGTTACAAAGTTTGTATTATTAATTTTAACTTTATTATTTATTTTCATTTACAAAAAAAAAAAAAATGATTAAATATAATAATATTTTAATTAGATACTATTTTTGTTATTGAAATCTAGTATTCGTAAAGTATTTGGAATACGTTCTGTGTAGTATTTCAAATACTTTGGGAAAACTATAATTTTACAGTATTCGAATAAATATTCTGAATACTTTTTTTTTGGATGTATTGGAAATACTTTTAAAATGTATTTTATCCAAGTCCACAGTATTATCTATAAACCTTGGCCGCCAACGGCAACTACCTTGTGACGGGCACGCTACGATTACCATATAATATTCGCCTCTCGGAAGATTTTTTTCATTTAAGTTGATTTCATATACTTTCCGCTGTCTATTATATAAGCTCGGGTTTCGCGTGTGAGTTTTGCCCGTCTCTACCGATCTCTACCGTAAGTATTTTCACTTTACGGTTGTTTCTTTTCGCGGGTGCGCCAGTGTCGACATTAGTCGCCCACACACGAGCGGTTTTTTCCCATCGGTTACTTGAATCGCCTCCCATATTGCCTCCCGTTTAAAAAAACTGAATTGCCTCCCGCATCAGGTAGTTCGACATATTTTCATACCCAAATTGCCTCCGATAAAATTTCGAATATAAATCGATAATCTATAATTGAAATTTTATAATTTAGTAGCGGAAATTATATTTTATATTCGTGTTTTTAGTTATTACGGAACTATACACGTGTATTTTTACGAAATGAAAAAATACATGTTATTTTATTCTTTAATTGATATTTTTTTTTAATTTTTAAAACACAACAAAATTGAAAAAAATTATTTTATTTCAATAATGAAATATGAATATTGAAAATATAATATGAAAAATTTTAAATATAATATTAGGTAATGCTTACAACAGTATTAATAATAACAAAACATATGTTATAAACATACAATATTACAAAACATATCAAAATTGCTTGATTTGATCACATTTTATTATAATATATATCAATATAATCACATAATATAATAATAATATATAAAGGAATTAGTATTAAAGGAATAGGTACATAACATACATTTTTTTAAATTTTCAAATCATAATTTGATATGGTTATAATTAAAAATTATGACTAACGATTATCATGATTTTTGAATATAATTTAAGTAATGTACGACCGACATTGTATTAAAAAAAAAAAAAGACTTAAAGCCAAAAATGATGCCTATAATGACATAAATACCTCAAAATCTAGAATTGCTATACATTTTTTTAAAACATATTGTATGTCAATACAGTACAAAGTTACATATTTAGTGTAAATATTAAATTTTCTGAATATTTATAAACTTACTGAGAATTTTTATGTATCAATACATTTTTATATTTAGTAGGTATAAAAGCTCCTAAATGTATATTGTTTAAATAAAATTATTCCAAAAAAAAAAAACTAAAAATATTTATTATATTTGTTTTATTATTGTTATCTCAATAAAAATTAAAAATAGTAACAAAAAAAAATTTATAGCATACAAATAAAATATAATTTAAAATAAAAATAAAAATTATTGTATTCTTGGCAATTCGAGGCCAATTTGGTAATACCTTGGATCACCTTCTATAATGGACCCAGATAAGTATTCATACGGGTACGAACGGTTCGTTTATGTGAATGACAGTGTTTCCCAAAGTGGGCCAAAGTGATATCACCCCCTGGGGGCGCTAGAGATATCTCGGGAGGGGGGCGATGGAAGTTACAAGCTCCATTGGGAGGCATTGGATTACAAAAAGGGGGCCGTCACTGTTTAAATTTTTTTCAACATTATGTAGAGTGTAGATTGTAGGTAGTACAAATTGTTGTACTTGTGTATTTTGTATTATTAAATTTAGAATAATCGTTCGTAGGTATATCGACAAATAAACCAGTCATTATCGTAATAAATGTAACAACGTGCACTATTTCTACTTCATATTATCTGAATGTTATCTGTATTAAGAATTTAGTATACTCGCGGATGCTGATCTTTTCGTTGTCGTTGTCATTATTTTTTATAAGTGTGGTATTTTTCGTATATAATTGTATTTACGTGTTTTCTACATCATGGTTGAATCGAAGAAAAAATTTAGACAGTATAATATTGTATATTTGAAGTACGGTTTTATTCAATCACCTACAAATACTACATTACCGATGTGCCTCATTTGCCAAAAAGTTTTTACAAATGAAGCTATGGACCCGTCAAGACTGCAAGAACACTTAATAAAAGTTCACGCTAGTAATAAAAGTAAGGATTTATTTTATTTTCAAACACTCGAAAATAAATTTTTGAAACAGCCAACATTGATCAATATGTTTTCAACAACGTCGAAACAAGATGATGACGGATTGCGCGCTTCGTATAACATTTCTTTACTGATTGCCAAATCTGGTAAACCACATACAATTGGTGAAGAACTTATTTTACCAGCTATATGGGAGGTAATAAACACAGTGCTGCATAAACCAGCTTTTAATATTATTAAAAAAATTCCTCTGATCAATAACACAGTATAAAGAAGAATTGATGAAATGATTCAATCTGTCGAAGAATTATTATGTGAGTATTTTAAAACCACTAAATTTTCTATACAGCTCGATGAATCAACTGAACAAACGAAACCAGGTAACGAAGCCTTATTATTAGCTTACGTAAGATTGGTGAAAGAAGAAACGATTTGCAAAGAATTAGTATTTGCTAAAAATTTGGTAACTCACACTAAAGGAGAATCGATATTTCACTCACTAGAAGAGTTTTTTAAAGAAAAAGAAATTCCTATGTGTAATATCTTATCAGTTGCGACCGATAGTACTCCACCCATGGTAGGGCTATCGAGGTTTTATCGCATTTTTTAAAAAATGTAAAAAACTGTAACAAACATATTAGATGTACATTATGTCATTCATAGACAACATTTAGTTGCCAAAAATTTGAGCGAACGCTTACATAAGTCATTACATTATGTAATTACAGCTATCAATAAATTTAAAAATAATTCATTGAATGATATATTGTTTGGAAAACTTTGTACTGAAAACGATGAAGAATTCAATCAATTGCTATTTCACACTGAAGTTCGTTTGTTGTCAAAGGATGCAGGTTTGGATAGGTTCTATAAGTTGTTTAACTCTGTGCTTGAGTTTTTAAAACAAGAGATGATATTTTACGCGATAACTTAATTAATTGTAGAAGTGATATTGCTTTTGACTGACCTGTTTAAAAAATGTAATGAAACAAATTTGCAGCTTCAAGGGGATGATTTGAATTTAATCAAAACAAAAAATATTATATCTGCATTTGTAACAAAACTTCTCATGTACAAAAGGAATATAGGACGAAAAGAATTTATACAATTTCCAAATCTATCAATGGAACAAAAAAATGATGAAGATTAATTTACTTATTGTCAATACTTACAAGCATTACATTCCGATTTCAACTAACGATTTGAAGAAATTCTTAAAATGGACATACCAAAATGGATTTTAGATCCATTTTCAAATACTGAAACGATAGATTCTCCAATATTAGAAGATGAATTGATAGAAGAAACTACAAATGAAGAATTAAAATTCAAGTTCAAGGAAGGATACCAAGCGTTCTGGTTGCAAAAGCAGATACCTAAACTTTATCCTGGATTGTGGGCTGTTATACAAAAATTTTTGATTGCATTTCCATTATCCTACTTGGTTGAACGTGGGTGTAGTGCAGTAACCAATTTACTCGCAAAAAGCAGACAACGGTTACAAATAACCAATCGTGGGGACTTACTTCTTACGAAAATCGAACCAAATATCAACAAACTTCTAGCAAAACACCAGACACATCCATCTCATTAGGATACCTCGTTTTATTTGTACGTATTAATATACTATATTATATTAAAATATAATACTTATTTATAAACAATAAATTAATTTTTCATTGTGTTGACGACGGATAGCGAAATAAATATATTGTTCAACGACCCAATTAAAGCCGACCAGTCGCACACAATCACACACGCACCTTTGCTAATTAAGTTTATAATTGTCATTATCTGTTTGTGAATTATTATATGTGAAAATATAGACTTGCCGCAGTCGTTGTCGCAGTCTTTTATTGTTGTTTTCCGTCCGTCGTGCGAGATACATCCGTTATTGGTAAACGCGTACCTAATTTCCGCGAATTATTTAATAAAAAATATAGGTAACAATTTACGTTGCGCTAATCGCCGTGAATAAGTGTGTGCACTAATCGCCACAATAGTTTTAATAAATAAAAATATATACACGCACACGATCACGCACGATCGACGTCATATTATTGTGTTTTTTATACGTGTGCGCTAATCGCCAAAAATCACGATGTTACCAAAATTATATTTTTTGTGCGTGCGCTAATCGCCGCTTTTTATCGTGAATTTTAATTATATAGTGTGTGTGCGAATTATTTTATATTATATTTTCTGTGTGTGTGTGTGTTATTGTATTTATTTAGATTTAGGTACAGGTATGCAGCTGGCCAGTCTTCATACCGACAAAGGTCGTGAGTTATTTTATTTTATTTATTGTTATATATTTCAATTGGTTGTGCCAATCAGGCAATTATTTGTCATTAATATGAACGAAACTAAATTTAGTTATACAAAAACAATATTAAAATATATGGGTAAATCTTAAAAATATTATATTTATATGCTATTAACATATACTATGAGACATTTTCAATATTGAATGAAGCAGAAAAAATATCCCGGAAAGCATTAAAAAAATTGGTGTTAGAGACAAACACAAAAATAAGTTGGACGAAAAGAATAACGAATAGTCATGTACCAAATTTACAGAAACAAGAACAATTATAAATATCATAAAACAATAAAGGAATATAAAGTACACGTTCTTTGTCAAATTAAAGAATTGAATCGCAGTATAATGAAATGTGCAACTGAGAGACAAAAATAAACAAAAAGTGCAAGAAACCTGTATATGTCTCAATTTCACATCATAAAGGAATCCACAGTATCATTCACAAAATTTATCAAAATGGAAAATAGAGAAGGGAATAAAATATTGTAAATCAACTAAATAATGGTTGTTGAAAAAAAAAATTAAAATATGTAAATTAATATATTTTAACGTCTGTCTAGAAAGTTCACTACAGTATAGGTATAATTAATTTATAATTATTTAATATTGTAAAATAACAAAATAAAGCTATCAACTCCTTATTCCTTGGCTACTCTTATAGCGAATTTCAATCCCTTTATTCACAATTAGTAAATAATTTATTTTATTTTTACGTATTATCTGAGTTTCCTAACTATTCCATATCCCAACTACACCAATGGTTATGTCTCCTGAATTTCAGCAGGTTTTTCCTTTATATTCCCAGTCTTCAACTTTGCTTTTTCAATTGTCTCCCATATCTTTCTTTAACTTTCTCAGCAAAAGGATTTGCTTTAATCCATGCTTTACGTTATCTCTCTCTCCCTCCCAACTCTTTCTTCATTGTTATGGATTCGCAATCCCTTTTATACTCCATTACGGGATATCCCTTTAAGTCTAGATCATCAGTTTTTTTCTATTGTTATCCGTTTGTTAATTGATGATCTTGAAGTTGAGGGTCATTATTTAAAACTCATGTGGATCTCAAGCCATGTGGGTATTACCGGTAACAAGAATGCTGATTCATTAGCTAAGGTTTCCCCAAGCCTTTAATCTCGATTGGTTTATAATATCCCGTATTCTGGTTTGATTCTTCATTTTCATAAAGTTATTAGAAATGCTTGGTGTTCCAAATGACAGCTAGTTGATTTAAATCTTCCTGTCCTGTTTTTTCTCGTGTCTTATAGTTTGAATTTAAAAAAAAGTCCAATTTTAATCATTCTAGATTTTATATAATTTATTTTTGTTGACTTAGATTTGGTCATAATCGTTTGCTATCTCACACTTACTATCTTCAATTAAACTCCTCTCCTTACTGTCCTCTCCACAATGAAATTGCAGTATGTGATTTCCGGCACATTTTATTTAGCCGTTCTTCTGCCGCGAAGGAAAGTGTGAGATTATTATGCACTCTTTCTTTGCATGAACAGAACTCATCTTTTGTCCTTAATTCCTTTTCCCCAACTTTTATTTGTAATATTATCGCTTTTTTTTATAGTTCTGGGTTTTGTATTTAAATTCTTCTAGGTTATTAAAAATTGTTTATTATATTTTCTATTTATCTATTTATATATATTTTTTTCTTTGTGTTGTTCTTTTGGTTTAAATTTTAATTATGTATCATTAAATTTCTTAATAGTTAAGCTATAATGTATATGTTTTACGGAAGCTTTAATAAAAAAAAACCCAATTTATGGTTGATTAAAAAAAAAAAAGTGTAAATTAATAATTTTAACGTCTGCTTAGAAAATTTGTTATGATATATAATTATTTGGTTATCAAAATTAATATTTAAAACAATACTATCAATTAAAGATAATACATAATGAAATTTTTTAATCATTCTCGAATAATAATTATTGTTCTCTTATGTATCAAAAAAAAAAGTTTTTATATTTATAAAATTAAACATTTTTTATAATTTTTTAATAAAACTTGGTGTGAATTTGGTAACAAGTTAATTTCAAGACTTTAATTTCAAAAATAAAATAAAATATCATAATTAGGTATTGAATCAAAATGAATAAAAATAAAAATAATAATTTTACAATACAAAAAATTCATATTGGAAAAAAAACTACAATTATTTGGTACAAACTATTAATTAATTATAAGAAACACATTTGACATTTTACCTACTACATCAGTTTAAAATCAACTATTCGACAAATTAATATTTAAATTAACCTAGTTATCTTTGATGTGAATATTCAAGTGCATTGAGGAAAAATCATAGTTTGTTCTGTGGTGTAGGTACCGCACGATACCTACATCTATTTATAACGAAAGCATGCATCCGGCCGGCAAATGCAACACAAAATTTGATGTTCCGTGTTTCCATAAAACATTACGTAAATATTACTGGAATATCATTTTGCACGGTGGGTACTATTGAAAAACATTTTAAAGAAATCTCTTTTGATCTTGAAATATTCTTAAACCTATATAATGTATAGGCAATTAGGGTTATGGACAACGTATTTGGAAGAGTTGGGCCGCGAGAAGTATAAGTAAATAGTAATGTGCTATGCGGGGTATCGGTAGGTGCCGATCCCGACGGGCTACCGGTATACAATGTGTATATGTATAGTATACACACACACGAGAGTCGATAGAGGGTGGATACAACGTGATGGTGTTAGCCTAACGTTGATAGGTATAATATAATTTGAAATCCCTTATCACATGATACGCTTATAACTTGATAACAAAACTTATAGTAAGTTAATATAATACTGTATATGGTGATGACGCTAGCATTCATTTCTGAGAAGAAAGAAAACATTAGATGTTATATAATGATAGGTTACGTTGATGACGATGACAATTATTATAATATAAAATTTTAAAAAAATAATATATAGTGACGTAGGCTGAGAGGCTGGTGTAGCTGAGTAGCTGGTATGGCGAAGACGGAG
This sequence comes from Pemphigus obesinymphae, assembly GCA_025469235.1. Classification (NCBI taxonomy): domain Eukaryota; kingdom Metazoa; phylum Arthropoda; class Insecta; order Hemiptera; family Aphididae; genus Pemphigus; species Pemphigus obesinymphae. The sequence goes on from JAIPRL010010344.1 coordinate 11,950, forward strand.
GCGGATGTGGTGGTGACGGTGGGAGATGTGGTGGCGGACGGAAGGCTGGTGTGGCTGGCTAGAAAATTTCTAGTGATGGCTAGAGTGATGGTGGTGGGCGCAGAACCCCCCAAATCATACTACTAATATCGTTTTGAAAATATCGTTACCGTGCACTTGTCGCTTACTCTGCCGTGTTTAAGGAGTAGCGTTTTCAACGGCAATTCTATGCGTACTATTATTGGTCCTGAAATGAATAGTTGTCTATATATTTTGTTTCCTATTTTCTTCTATTACAATCTATACCGTGTATATTAATAAATATTATTAATTTATATTTATTTTTATTTAATTATGTAATGCAGGCATGTGCACAGTTTACAATTTGTACATTTAAATTTAATTAAGATTATTACATACATATTTTTCTTAAAATCTAGTAATCTTAATAACAAAAAATAATATTAATTTACACATTCTATTCGGTACCAGATTGAATTACGTTACGCGCGCGATAACGGCGGGAGTATACAACGTCTTCGATTATTCCACCGCGTGGATCATATCACCGGCTCCGCGAATCTGATAAAGCTCCGTATCTCCGCCGCGTCTTGGTGTGCGTGTGTGAGTGTAGGTACGTTGGGTTTTGTGCGTATCGTTTTCGCCTTACACATGTAAGTTGCGACTATTTTATTTTCAACGTTTTTTTTTTCGTTTTCGCGGTTACGCCAACTGGCTCGTGCGAACGATCCGATAACTTACCGTAGGCACATATAACGTGCGCGTATCAAGTGCTCGTCGCAGCCAATCCCGTGTTATAGTTTTTTCGATTTCTTGCCCATCGTGGCTATTACCTACCGGTTTTTTTTTTTTTTGTTGTTGTCGGTATTACGCGCTTCACGTGCTCTTTGTCCGCCATTGTTGTGTTCGCGTATTGAATTTTTATGTCCACGTCCATCCGGTGCGTGTTATCAGTATTACGCGCTTCACATGCCCTTTATCGGCCATTGTTCTGTTCGCGTATTGGATCTACTTTCACGTCTGTTCGGTGCATGTTATCGCACGTGTGCTTTCGCCGTCGACTTCGATCTCCACCCACGTGTCTTCAATTCTTCAGCTTCATCAACTATCCGTTGTGGTTCCTACCTACAATATCGTCAGTCCAGCTCAGGTTGATTTTTTTGTTTATGTTAATTATTACACCATTTGAATTATTATATGTAGTCATCAAATCGTTTATATGATATCCACTAACCATAGTTCTTAAGTTAACTCGATGCAGCAATAAAAAATATAATTTAATTACTTTTTACCAAGACAAAGTTTGAGTGTTATTGAATTATTAGTTTCCGTTTCCGTTTGTGATTTTTTTTCTTTTTGAGTGTTACCCACCCACTGGGTATTCTTTCTCTGTCCCATTCTTTGTTTGTCATTTTAATACAATCCACTATACCAATCACCAGCCTCCGACATTCCCATCGACGATATATCTTCCCGACTCACATCGCATCATCGACTACGCCGTGCAACATATTAATTGAGACATGCGATAAAAAAGGAGGGGTCAGAATTGGCTATAAACATACAACGCCATAATGGTTCATTTAAACTATAATTAGTTGAGGATGTAGGAAGACTAAAAGGAACGAAGTGACGGGTAAAGCGTGTAGGGACTTTAAAATAAATTTTTTAAAGTAATGAAGATGACTCAATTTGCCTATTCAGTATTTTCAACATAAAATTGAGATTAATAGTACGTCTACGATCAGATAATGTGTCAAGATTAAGAAGATGAAATACTGGTGTATAATTTTGAGGGGGACAGTCAGTCATTTATACATGACTAATATGTTTTAAAAATGCATTCTGTACTCTCTTAAACATTATAGAATTATTCGCAGTATTATGGTCCAAAAAAATAGATCCGTATTCCAATATAAGTCTAACAAGTGTATAACACAAGGCCTTTAATGCAGTTACTAGTTTAAATTCAATACCCCGCTTAATAAAATATATCATTTTAAGAGCTTTGCAGTAGGCTCACTTAATATGAATGTTAGGGATAAGCATAAGGCAGAAAACCAGGCCTAGATCAGATACGGTGTTATCAATTCACTTAAAAACTGACCCACATATTTAAATATGATCTTAGATTTAAGATTCGTAAAGGTTATAGAATGGCATTTGGTAATATTAAATTGCAACATTATGTTATCAGCCCAGGAAACTATATAATTTAGTTCATCCTGAAGAACAAGGCAGTCATTACGATAGAATATTTTTAAATGTAAACGCTAGTAAGCGAATATGCTTTAGCACACAATTAACACTATTTATAAATAAAATAAGAAACAGTGAAGAAAGGTGGCCCCCTTGAGAAACAACAGAGGTAATTGGAAGTGTATCTGAAGTTACACCATGAATATTAACTGACTGTTTTCTACCTTCAATAAAAGAAAGGAATTATAATCAAAGTGGTTCACCAAAACCAGTTTCTTTTAATACATTTAGTAATGCTAGGCGATCGACACTGTATAAATCTTTAGAGAAAACTGTATAGATAACATCTACTTGGAAATATGCTTTAAACACTTCACATATGTAGTTACAGAACACTACATTGCACGTTGTTGTCGAATGACCAGGCCGGAATTTATATTGTTCTTCCATTATTATAGGGTTAACAATTGGTTAGAATTTTTTACATAAAATAGATTCGTATAACTTGGGAATGTCTTAAAGAATCGATACTAGTCTATGATTAGTAACCTCAGAAGCATCTCAAGATTTCAAAACTGGTATGACAGAGAATATTTTTCATAGATTAGGAAAAATACCTACATCCAATAAACGCCTGAATAAAAGCCACAGTAGAAAATAAATTGTATGTCTAGCCTGAAATAAAAAAAAAACTAAAAATATTTCATAAATTAATACATGAAAACTTCTTATTTAAATATTACAAATTTATATACATATAATACTGTGGTATGTAATGGTCCGAAACCAGCAATAATACATATATACCAATGAATCAATAATCACAAGAAAATAATAGTGGTTCGCGTTCAGTGAATCTAGGAAACCGCTAAACTCAGAACACGACCAAAATCGATTGACTTACAGATCGATCAGCGGAATGCCGGTTGCGCGATTTATCGATTAAATTAGGTGGTCAATAAAGAAAGACCGAAAAATATTGACATGAAAACAACAATAGAATCAACTTAACTAACCTGTTTTGGAAAACATGTGAAAGGAAGAATACAGGTCGAGGCGCGACGGAAATAAACTAAAAGGTCCAACAAAGACACCGACTATATCATACGACGTTACAACAGACCAAAGGAATAAAGACCTGCACGGACCGGACCGTTAGGGTTTTTGACCAAGCCGGCCTGAAAATATTTATCGGGCTTCGAGTCGCACCGGGCTTTTCAAAATGGAAAGATTTTCGGAACGGGCTGGGCTCTTTAATTTCAAACCGGGTCGTGCCGGACTTATCTGGGCATTATTTCAAATGAAAAATATCTATAAAATATAAATATGTTTTATAGAAATGTAAAACATAATAATATAATAGGTAATAATTATAGTCGTACATAATATTGTTATTACAAAATAAAATATATTTAAAGCAATGCAGGTGCCTGTAGCACAGATTAAATGAAAATAGATTGTGCACTCAATGCTTATCGAAAAAAATCGAATTCGATAGTTACTATCGAGCCCCCAAATTAGTGTTACCACATGTTAGAATCTAAAAGTCTTTAATGATTTTCTAATGATTTAAATCCTAAT
>JAIPRL010010345.1:0-15729 GCA_025469235.1 Pemphigus obesinymphae
GCTTTCCCTACACCATCGACATCACGGCCGTTGGGTAGACCCGCACATATAACTGATGGAACGGCTACCGCAGCCGCTGTCAGGCTGGTACTGGTCACTTGGTCCCTTAGGCTATCTCCACACCCAAATACGCAATTTCGTTTTTCCCGCGAACATCCGAGATGTTAAAACTCGCCTATATTCATTTTATGACACCTCATATCTCTTTGACAAGTTTTATGCCGGCTGTCGACCTGACGCAACCTCAATTAGTCGACTTCTACGACAGGCATGAGAAAACCGTGGAGGTATTCTTAGCCCCCTCCACAGGGTTCGTATCCCCACTCTACCTATTTTTTTTTTTATCCGATATCCGAAATCGTAATATATTTTCTCATTATTTATTACTTGTTTGTTTGAATTAAATTTTGTACCCACCTACCTACCTATTTTATTTAATTAAATTATACGTTATATGCTTGTCTTTTTTTTTGCGATTTTTTTTTATCCGATCGCGATATTCAAAATCGTAAAATATTTTCTTATAATTTTTTTTTCGTTTGTTTAAATTAAATTTTGTACCTACTTACCAATTGTATTAAATTAAATTATGCGTTATATGATACCCTGTAACGAAGCTGTATTAAGAATTTATGTCTTGATACCTTACTATAAATTGTATATCTCATAGTAATGAATTTAAAATCGTAGGACTTTCGTAGTATTTTTCACAATTTTAATTAATTTTATATTGATTCATTCGGGCAAACTTTAATCATATCTACAATGTTTAATTGGACTTTCGAAAATATCGACCCAACGACAATGATTTCCTATATAAAAATTCGAGAACAAAAAGCCCGAACGACTTCTTAAATGTGTGGAGTAGGTAGGTACCATTATATTGTAAAATCGTAAGTTCGATCAATTTTCAGATTACTTATTTAGTCAAACTATTCTTCGGAAACACTATAAGAGTGAACGACTATCTTCTAGAAAACGAACGCCAGTGTCCGTCGTAGGCGAAATATTTTTAAAATTAATTAACAATATTATTTCCGATAAAATACATAAAACGAGGTGTATACGAATTACAAATTGCACTCAAAAATAATTCTAGTAATGAGATGTTATATAATAATATATACAATTTAGCATAAAATAAAAAATTATACAAAAATTTTAAATATTTATCTTATTTAGTAAATTAGTCATTTTATTAGGTAGGTAGGTACCTACACTTTTAGTAATTCTCAAAGTTTCGTTAATATCAGTAATACCTATCCCCAGAGGTATACAGAGGTATAATATAATATAATATAACCTCGATAACTTTATGTACGATACGGTTTAAATATGCGGTAACGTTAAATAACTAATTTTAAATTATTCTTTTGAAAATAATATTATACACAACTGCTCAGAATTGTTTTTTGTTGAATTTAAATACATTTTTAAAGTATTTTTTAATATTGTGGAATTATTTGAAGGCATCAAATCATATTCTTTTAGGACATTCACATTTTTCTTTTTTTTAGAGCATTAAAGTCCATGCTCTAATTAAAACCTAAAATACGATCAAAAACTTCGAATACGATCGAAATTAAAACATCCTAAAATTGCGAAACTTTTGTATGAAGCTAGAATGGCCTATTTTTAACACGGTATAAAATGTTCAGTTCTTGAAATCTAAAACTAAGCCTATTATACGTTAATTGGCTTAAATTTGTATATTGCTATAAATAGCCTAAAAATAGATTAAAATTTTCGAACATTTTTTTGTACTTATTAATATTTTGCTAATATACGTTTATGATGAAAATATTTTTGGAATTATGAAGAATTTTACCACAATCGTGTTTTCCTATTTGTATTCAAATTTTTTAATAGTTTTTATTTTACGCGTTTATGGAAAAACAAAAAAAAAAAAAATCGAAAAATGACCTCTCTAAGTACAACTAGATAAAATTTGCTAACAGGAACCGGGTAATTTTGTAAAGATCGGAGTATTCCTTCTGGTAGAATTTTTGGGTACAGACATAAAAAAAAACACATTATTGTAAAATCAATACATTCCTCGCTTCGCTCAGAATCTATAGATCTTTATTTTTCCACTTTTTATTGTTGTAGTGTAATCACGATATTTGTAAACAAAACAGTTTTACGAGAAAAAATTGTTCTCCGGCTGTAGTTTTAAAATTAATAAAACAAATTTTAGATAAAATTATCTGTGTTCTATTGTCGTCATTTTTCGATATCACTGTATAACGGATGTTATGCCATTTGTAAAAATCTCGCAAAACAGATTTACAAAATGAATAACTTTTTTAATATTTTATGTTTTTTTAGAAAATACGACGATAGAACATTAATTACGATAAATTAAAATATAATATTGTGTTAAAATAGTCTTTAATTACAACTACAGCCCGAGAACAATTTTTTCTCAAAAAAAGTACTTATTTGTAGGTTGTACTTACTTAGTAAGCTTAGAACGTATTTTAATACCGTTAAAAAGCATGTATAGCGTTCTCTACATAAAATATTTACTAATTTTAAATAAAAATAATTTCACTCTTTAAAATTGTACGTAGGTGAGTATTTGTATAAAGAACCAATTAAATATTTAAAAAAAACATTCTGTATACTTATGTCAGAAAAGAACAATAATTTATATTTTCGAATGACATAAAAATATACTATAGTATTTTTGAATACGTGTTTACTAATTTAGAGGTGACTTCTTTCGATGGTAATGTATACCAATTATACTATAATGATTATATGATTTATTATATATCAATAACCGCATTTATCATTAGTGTGTATTAATATAAAGAAAGAGTTCTTTAAATTTATGAATATTACATTTTATATTATAAATTTATTGTACAGTTTTTAATAATTAATATAAATTAATAATTTATTAAATATTAATAAAAATTAATATAAATTTTTTATATATATATATTAATAATTAATAGAATAAGAGTTATATTAAATTTTTCTTAGTATACTTCTGTTATACTCACGCTGCAAGCTTCCCCCCCCCCAGCCACTTACCGACGCCAGATGGTCGGATCTTATGAAATAAAAATAATATACACATAGATAGATTGTGTATACAAAAAGAAAACTAGAAAGAAGAAAAGAATTCAAATCGGAGATTGAATTGCTAGACAAGAGAAATATGGCGCATCCAGTACATTAATAAAAGAGTTAAAAGACGAGGACACATGCAGGCTACCGAAATCTTCTAAGAATAGAATTTAAAGAAAAATTAGTAGATATTCAGATATTAACGGATAAATTATTAATTAAATTTAATTAAACAGTAATTAACAACATGTACAAGCGAGTGACTAACGACTAATGTAGTCGGACTGGTCGCTACACGCTCACTCGCCCGTAACTTTGTTTGCTGACAAGCGGCGAATAAACTCGCCTAGTGTAGTCGAGCCTTAAGAGATCGGCAACACCTGCGATTTTTAAGAGGTTATGTATTTTTAATAAATATTCAATTTTTAAGAAATAATATGAAAAATAAAAATCTAACAATTTAGAACGATTTATGTATATTTTAAAATTAATCCAAAAATAGCCCCCGTACCCGTATCACTTTTTATTGTTGTGTAATCATGAAATTTCCACCTAAAAGACCAATAAGCGTGACGAAATTGTGGAACTATGGAAAGTCGGATTTACAATCTGTAAACAGATTTGAATGTGTCGGCTTGTCTTCCAGGGTTCGATCGAGGCATTTTTCTTTATTATTACAGATTAAAATATCAACAATATTTAAAAATTGTGAATTTTAATGATAAATAACACGACTAAAAAACAAAATAAAAATAAACGCCTCGTTCGATCCCTGGAAGACAAACTGATGAATTCAAAACAGTTTTCAGAATTGAAATCCGACTTTTCAAAGTCCCACAGTTTTGTCACGCTTCTAGGTCGATTTTTCGTTGGTGTTCCGACCTCTTAAGGAATCAAATTATTTATATACCAATATTGTATAAAGATAATACGGTGACTGGGGGGAGGGGGGCGCACGACAAATTTTTTTTCATATTTGAATTAATAATATGTAGGTATATTTTATGTTTTTTCCCGGGCCCCGGGACCATGGTACTCACTGACCCCCTTCCCCTTTGTGAGGGTCCTATGGAGCATAATTAAGTTTCAATACACTTTCAAACAAAATTATAAAATAATGTAAGTATAATAAATATAATATTATGTTATTTTAGTCTATAGTTATTAGTATAATAAACTAATATGCAAAGCGTTACCTTTATACCGACAGATACTAATATTATAGGTACAATAGACATTTTACAGTTTGGTCACCTCCATGGAGTTGCTGCATTGAAATAGCGGTCTTTTATTTTGGTTCCTTCGGTCACGGTTGTTTAAAAGTTTCCTCGTACACCTACTAGATTCTTGGAGAATGAAGTAATAATGTAATACAATTTCTAAATAAAAATATTATTTATTTTAAAATCATATTTAATAATGTAACATAACAATAAAAATAATAATAATAATAAAAAATACGAAAAATTATGTATACATATTAATAATATATTTACTTACAATATAACCAATGTAAGAAATTATATGTATTATAGGTACCTACTTATAATTAGGTATGTTATTAAACGTATTATGTAATTAAATTTTTTTTTCGATTTTTCGTTTAGGTATTAAAGAATTGTTACTATTCATTCGGGACTTGGGTAGATTGTAAAATTGTGTTGAACTTAGGTACTGAAAGAAAAAACAACAAAATATTATATACTGTTCGGCGTTCGTATATTGTGGTAGAATGAATATTTTGTAGTTTTAAACCACTAGATTATTTATTATATAGAATTTTTTAATGTTTAATTAATTAATTTAATTTTAAATAATAGTAATTGTTAGCCGACTGATGACAGATAATCAAAATAAAGGTCATACCACTCTGAAAAATTTAATAAGACTTTAAACTACTGATTTGGTAGACAACGTTAACTTTAGGACAAGATGCGTACGATTTAGAGGAATCTATATCCCCCCCCCCCCGATAGTTTCATCCCTGTATTTATGAATTCAATATAGGTACATATTATACAATTGTTTTTATAAAACCCAAAATGATCATAACCAAAACCAAAATGTATATATATACCTACCTATATTATAATGGCATAGCCAGGATTTTTATTGTGGTGGGGGGGGGGATAAATAAATATTAGATTATAATATGTTTTCAATACATTTAACTATTAATAGATATAATATAAATTGTAATTAATTACATAACTCTTTTTTTTTATATGTATTTTTTAGTTGTACGTCAAATTAGAAGGAATAATAATAATACAAAAATCATGTTTATATAATTAAAGTATTAAATAAAGATATTATGTTATATTTTTATTATAAGGCCCCGGTTACACTACTAGGCATTTTCTGTCGCAAATTTGTTATTTGAAATTTCACTGATTTAGATTATTGTCGATTACACAATTACGATTCGTCCCGATTTGATTATCGCGGAAAAACGCGACCGGATTGCGAAATTGTCGTTTGAATGCCAAAGTAATAAAAATGCAAAATCGTGATTTTCGATATAGTCCTATGAGTTGAGGCTATAGGTACGGACAATGAATATTCGCCACGATTTAAGATTGACTAGTATGATAATTTTATATAGGTATACTCACATTAATACTAAATATTTATTATTAAACGATTTTTAAGTTGATTTTAATTAAATTATTATTACTTTTGTACGAGGTACGAGAAACATTACTCTCGTGGGTACAGATTTTATACGAGAATTTCATCAATATATAAATACGTGTATCTATACTAGAAAGTTGAACTTAAGATTAATTTATATTATGAATTTATTTTTTCTTTGTTATCTTTTGTAATATTATATCATGATAATATTGGCAAATTGATTATTGTGATTTTGTTATAAAATGTTTTAATTTAAGTCATTGATTTTCGATTGTATTATTTTAATTTAAAAATTTATATTTATGGCTTTATTTTAAGATTTATTTAACGTTTTTTAAATTCATTATTTTTAGTATTAAATTTTAAGAATACCTACAACCTTCAGTAATATATCCATACTCTAATAATAATAAGTTAATTTAATCGGTATTTTCATTAAAACAATATTTATTGGAATATCCAAAAGGCAAAAATATTTCAAAGTATATATTATATATAGTAAATATTTTCAAATTAAACCCCAAAGAATTACAACCATTTTCTAATCCGAAACTCGTAACCCGGAATAAATTTAAACCATTTTAAACCCAAAATCCGAAAACAATTCTAACCATTTTTGAACCCCGTACCCGGAACCTAAAAAAATCAACATGTAGTGTATATTATGATAGCTATAATATTCACTCATGGAATAAAAATGTTATTCCTTTAATATATTATTTATAATAATATTGGGTTTATATATTATATATATATAATAATATTATGTTTCTTGTATATATTGACTAAATTATATGGTGGAAAATACATCCATACGTAACATATGTTATTAAATTTACTATTTATTTATATTTACCTATATATAGTATACAAAAAATTCAATAATTATAATTTATAGAATAATCGAGTAGATAATAGGTAGGAGTGTACAGCAAAAAGTATATATTATATTTTACGTCGCATGTTGAACTCAAGATATTTATTTTTTATAATATACATATATGTTATTAAATTTAATATTTATTTATAGTATCTAAAAAATTCAATAATCATAACTTATGGAATAATCAAGTAGGTAATAGGTATACGGCAAAGAATATATATTATATTTTACGTCGCATGTTGAACTCAAGATATTTACTTTTTATAATATACATAATACATATAGGTATTACATATAGTTAATAAAAATGATAATGTTTAAAAAAAAAATTATAACTCAAATTTATAGAACATTTTACCTTGTTTTGAGTCTAAAAATTTGGTTATTGCTCTGTAACCATGTTTCCCATCAACCTCGTAGTATACATTTCTTATCATACCATTGGGCTCCAGAAAGCTGTATGATCCTTTTACATAATCACCGTATCTCGATTCCCAACGATGTGACACTACGCCCGATAGTAAATCATTTATATTATAATGAAACTCGTAAGCCAACTATCAAATATCAAACAAATCTTTGGTGAAAAAATATGTCCATGTTACAACTTACAATATTAGAGTATTGTCATGACTATATTGTAAAAACTAAATATGTATAACAAATATAATATATGACCAATGGTGTATAAATACCTCATTTTCTTGAATTGGGACATAATAATTTTGAGAAAACGTTACTGGCCATAATAAGACAAACGGGAAAAAAAACTATAACAAAATAAAAATCGAAATCGAGTTATATTAATATTATAAAACCTCTAGTTTCTACATACGAATAATATATTATTATACTCTTATAATATAATTATGGATATTTTTATAGTGAACGAATTTATTTTAGTCAAGGATAAATATAATAGTTTAATAATAATACATATAATAATTATTTTCATAGGTAATATCTATTTTTTGTAATTTATTTAATATTAAAACTATACATCTTCGAAGAATAATATTATTGTATTTATATTTCTAATTTAACACATAAGAATAAATAAGCTTTATATCGTGACATTTATAGAGTGGGATCACAATTGAATCAGAAGATATGACAAAAAATTTAAGCTTATTACATAACTATAGCTACAGGTAGTACTAATTTTTAGTTATCTAGACCCATATAGAGCGTGGTATATATCATAGGAAATATAGTATGAAAAATGATGTAAAATGACACATCTCCTAAATCCCAATCTGTAAATTTTAGGATTTAATGTAAGTAACATGGCAAAAAACATATATATTTTTCAAAATTAAAAAAAAAAAATTTTAATGAAGCATATTTAAGTTGCATACCATATTAAACCTTATAAAATTATCTTTAAAATAGAAGTCAAACATCTCTCTAGACTTAATAGAATTTGAGTAATTTAAGATTTAAAAAGTTAATGCATGGCAAAAAATGACTGCTTTTTAAAAATCTATAAATTAACTACACCAAAATCCTATAAAATAAAAAAAATTGCAAAATATATTCTCATTTATATCATTGGAGAGAATAATCCCTGAAATTTTCATAGAAATTAAAAATGGTCAGTATGAGTGACTGGTAGATTTAACATAGAATGACTCATATACTAAAGTTATATAATATATATATTTAATTTGTTTTTGCTATTATAATATTAGGTATATTATAATTGCAAAAATGATTTGTCAACAAAAAAAAGCCGGTCTACAAATGTTTTATTCGAATAAAAATTTTGAATTCAAATAATTTCTGAAAATTTAAGCAAAATATGTATAGAATTTCTGAGGGCCAAGGCTCCTTAAAATAACTCGAAAGATAGACATCAAGCATGAATTTGGAATTACATTTTTTAAATTTTTTTTTACAATATTTGAATACTAATAAAATTAATTAACAAGAATTGTGTAGATTTCGGTTTTATATTGAAAATAAGATAGGTATACCTAGTTGTAATTCACATAATTATACCATACGATAATTAACCATAAAACTATCGACTGAATTGATTTACCACATCAAAAATAACATAACCACAGTCTACAACCTATATTTTTCATTTAGCAGGTACCTACACTTAATCTAAATAAAATATTCATATTATTCAATAAGTCATAATATTCATTACCCTGTATATTATATATATGACGGGTGCAAATACCTCTCCTTTGAGCAAATTATCTGTTGCTTATTGTGTTGCGAGTTTGCGAATTAAAAATGTCTTATACATTGACGAAGAAGTTTCATGGAAGCATTCGGGCAAGCACTGAAGATCGAGTATAAAATATAAATGGAGCTAAGGGTAATCGTGATAGTTATGTATGTACAGGCACTACCTGTACATAATATAATATATTATTATGTATGTTTATTTTATTTACCTGCAATACAGTGTCCATTGTTTAAAAATTATATCAGTTGAGGCTATACGCCAATATGATTTCGGTTGCTGCTGCTGCTGCTGCTGCTCAAAAATCGTTTTATAATATAATAAACTGGTTTCATCGAACTGACGCCGAGATCGTAGAAAATTGTACGTTTGGTAACTTTGGTGGGTACCCACACCTACTACTGCGAAAATGATAATGCAAGAAGTGCACTCGATGCCAAATGTCAAGGAGATTAATACGTATATATTAGATCATCTCGAACTCGCACAAAGAGAATGGACTAGGTAACGTATTGTAAGACGCCCCCGCATAATATTCGTTATAGGCACTACCTATATATTATAGTATATAATATATATTTTATTTTATTGTGATGACCAATAGTTCGCGTGACTCCAGTGTTCCTTGTGTTTTGAATTATCCGTGAGAAATTGATGGCATGCCATTTACTATTCACTGTCATATATCCACAATCCTTTCTATATTGCATTTTAATAGAGAACAGTATATAGGAACATAATATACAGTGTATCCAAACCTATATATTTATATTTTACACAGCCTCTCGGACTAAATTAAAGTGAATAGAAACGGTTAAAAACACAATATGTCTTACTGACAACTAGACATTATAATTAGGTATATTTATAATACGTTAAGGACAATATATGGACAATGGTGCGTTATATAGTTATACATATTCCGCGGTAAGACGTACACCTAATATAATATAATATTAATTATTATCATAGTCATGAAAAATACTTGAAAAACACTGTAAAAATATTTATAAAACACTAGATATCAAATTACGTCTTTTCAAAATAATGTATTTAAAATGCTATTCCAGTCTCAAATAAAAGTTTCAAAAATGTATCTGAATACTATTTAAATGCGTTTGAAAAGTATTTGCAATATTATTTTTCAAATATTTAAGAGGCTTAAGAATAAAAAAAAAAAATTATAAACTGACATTAGATTTGGTATCGATTTTTATAAACAGTTATTAGTCAAAACAATATTGAAAGTTTCATCACCTATTTTTTATTAACGTTGAATATAAAATATATAATAAATGGTATGTTCACATAATAACACTCTGCAGATACTGGGATCAATAAATGAAACAATTTTCAGAAATAAAAAAAGTTTTTATAATTTTATCTTTACATGCGGCGAAAACGCAAATCTAATATGTTTTTATGTAGATACCTAATTGAATTTACTGAAATAAGTACCTAGTCAATGTAAAAATAAATGTACTTAAATATTATTGTAAATACTTTAAAATAATGTATCTAAAGAAATATTCGATTTCAATATCACAAAAAATATTTAAATGCTCTACACCTTTCCCTATATATTATCTTTTTATATCTATACTATTAATTGCGTTGTAACTTGCAAAGCATTTTAATTCATTTTAAAGCATCGCGCAATATGTATACCTTAAATTTATTAATTTAGTCGATATATTTGAATACGTTTTATAAATTTTTTTTTTGGCATTGAATACTTTTCAATACATTACTTAGTATGCACTTGGGAATTTAAAAAATTTGCCATAAAAAATTCTCATCTTTTCTTCTAAATGTTTTTGTAATATTCAGCCACACCGGCATTTTTGGTAAAAATACGGTTACGCACGAATGTACGATATTTATTAAATACTTAATATGATTATGAACTATGTATCAATTAGGTACATTACTAATGTATACGATTTTGTACCTATGCGATGTTGTCATTTAAACGTTTAATTTTACTTTCATAAAGGTCGCGATCAATGACAAGTCCTCGACAAATGACACATAAAAATATACAAAAATTTTGTGTTTTTACATAATTTTTGATAAAATTATAGTTAAAAATATTAAAATTTAAAACTGATTTTAAATTTAAACTTTCATCAATTTATTATGTACAACCAATGGCGCAGGAACTATTTTTCACTTGGAGGGTGGGGGGGAAACATTTAAGGCTTATATATATTTTGTTACCTAGTATGTAATACATAAAAACTCTTAATATTATATTTAAATATTTCTATATAAGTATAATAATTATATAAAATGTCTAAGAAAGTGTGAAACCAGTTAAATATAAAAATATATGTGAAAAAATTAATACTTATATAATATATATTATTTACTTAAAATGTGTGAGTTTGTATACATATGTTGTATATATTGTGGTAACATATTTACAAAGTTAATATTTAATAAAAAAGAATAACTACAAACAAAAATCTGTGTACCTATACTTGATGACTGACACTTGAACAATTAATAACTAATCTTGATGGTACCTACCAGCTACCTCTTTAGAACAACATATATATCATTAATGAAATATACATTTATTTAACACATTAATGGAATAAATTATTTAATATAAAAGTCAAATTTGTTTGATATTTTTATATTTTTCATATTTATCAATATTTTAAAACTGCATAAGCATGAATAAAGTATAAAATAAAAATAATGTACTTTTCATATTTTTGCCGGAAGTAAACAAAGTCTACGATTGACTGACATGCAGCAATTAAAAATTCGTATAGGTATATAAATGTTGATAAAATGTACGATAATTCTTCTATTCTATTGTATGATAATTATTATATTTTATTATCCTATAAGTTTGGTATGATTTATAGAATTATTTTGAGATAACATTTTTCGGTTCTTACTAATATTATATTTATTATTATACAGAGCGAATTATATAAATGAACTGAACGGGTTATACTTGAGAGTAAATAAATTATGAGAATAGTTATAAAAAATAATGACCGCTTAATGTAGTACTAATAATAAAAACGCAAAGGAACGAAAGGCTTAAAAATCTCAAAACAACCGGAGCATAGTTTATTATAAACGGTAAAGGTAAAGGAACACCCGGGAAGGGGATGCGATATCGGGTCGGCGAATTAAATAATAAATAGTACTGTTTTTTTCACGGAATCATATAGCATACAACTACGAAAGAAAATTTGGTCCCCGCCTTTAAAAAAAAAAAAAAAAAAATATATATATATAATATATATAAATAATGGGCAATTTCATCGGTGCAAAGTTATTATGGGACAAGCGCGAAATGCATAAAAAAAATAAATAAACATCATTGTAAAACCAATAGCTCCCTTGCTACGCTCAGAATCTAAAATATTTTTTATCAGTCGATTTTTTTTTTTAATTTATTAATGTACGACCAACGTCATATTACATTTTTTGAGGTCTTAAAATCTCATTTTACCAACTATTTCGACTTAAATACATCAAAATTGATAATTTTGTCGGAAAAATTTAAACGACTATAAAAAAAAATCGTGACTATGGACTTTCGAGATTTTTTGAATTTAATTAGAGTAACGTATATTCAACGCTGTGTAAAATTTTCAGGTAACAAAACCCAAAATTACCCCTTTTAGGACATAGAAACCTCGAAAACTAAAATGTCTATAAATAGTCTAAAATTGTAAAAACATTAAAAAAATTTTAATTATTGTGAATTTATTACCTACTAAATTAAATATTCGATATACATTTTAAAGTCATTATTTTCTAAATTACGAAGAAATGAAAATTCTCGATTTGACGAAATCGTATTTTTGCCGTTTTTTTTTTTTTGGTAGTTTTTCCTCACGCATTAAAAAATTATTAAGAAAATCAAAAATTGACCTCTTTAAAACTAGTACCAACTAGTTGAAATTTTTTACCGCAAACCGGGAAAAAGATCTTGTAAAGATCGGAACACTCCTTCTGGTAGAAAAAGTGTTAAGAGAAAAATAAAAAAATAAATTTGTAAAATCACTATTCTTATAGATTGGTATTGAGTATTGTTTGGAAACTTGGACTTTACTCACAGAAACTAAGAATTTTTATACTTACCTATATGTCTAAAAATGAATATTTTATGAAAAAATGGTTCCAACCAATTACGTTTGGCGAAATGAAGTTTTATTTTACAATATTATTATAATTGATAAAATAAAAGTTACAATAATGTTGTGTAAATAATCTTATGAAGCTTTTAAATAGGTGGTGGTAGTTTAGGTCACCTTATGTCAAATATTGTTTGACCCATATATAAATATCTTTCGTTATAAATATCTTAAAATTTGGGTAAAAATTTGGAATAATTTTGAATTTAAATACATTTTCGGTGAACATTGCATACCTCTAGAAATATTATTCACGGAATTACAAAGAAATAACAATAGTCGATTTTGTCAAATCGTGTTTTTTCCATTTTTATGTATATTTTCGGTTGTTTTCCTTACGCGTTGAAAAAAACTATTGGGAAAATTCAAAAATTACCTCTTTAAAGTACCAACTAGATAAAATTATCTATCCACGGCATAATGGATAATGTGTATAGATTGGAACACTCCTTCTACATTATTATTATTACGTTATGTCATATTGTTAGCGATCATATCTTCAATAATAACGATGGAATTTATCATTATAATTCTCCAACAATATTGTCAATACTACTAAATCGATTTTTTAGATTCTGAGCGTAGAGAGGGATCTAATATAAAAATGTCTATACTAATATGTGTAGGTACCTTATACAAAAACATTTTCTGTAGTACCTATTCAAATAAATAGTTCATGGTCAGTCGTCTTTATTTCTCATAGCTGCGCAATGTACAAATCTATACTATATGTGTCTATACATACTACATAATGTGCACGATGTGTATATTTGATCGACATTATATTAAGTTTATAAACTTATAAAGTATAATATAGACAATTGATATAAAAAAACTTGCTAGTCCTTGATATAATTTATAGATTATTTATTATTTAAACGTATACTCCCAAATAACACGAAAGTCAATTCGATATCCCTTCACTTCTTCACTAATTTCAAGGTGCCTATAGATGATATTAATTTGTGGAGATGAATAATAACACAATGAATAATATATTTGATACGTTTCTAGAGAGCTGAATTATTTTAGCATACAACAACCACCATAAAAAATTAATGATCATTGGATCATCTAAATTTTTACACGGGCGATTATCAATAAAGTTATTTTTAGTCGAGTTATAAGACTTAAAAATGAACAATTCTGGGAAATTCAAAAGGCTTATAAATCGACTTCAAATAAATTTATCGAAAATTGCTCATGTTAAAAATGCAGATTATTTTACGATGTTTAAATTTGTATAGAAGACATCAAGTGCTAAAATCACTCAGTTTCTCAGAAATATTTCTCGAAATAAGTTTTGCCTAGTTTTAATAATTATTTATTAATACTTCACAATGAAAATATGTTACTGGTATAAAACTATTTTTTAATTACTTCTGAAGCATATTTAAATATTTTTCAATCACGAGATTTACATTTTTCTGAAAATATTAATAAAATTGCCTATACAAAACCCCTTAAAAAGCGGGTTTTTATTTATAAGCGTCCTCCTAAAGAAACTACATTATAGTATTATATATTTGTATTGTTAAATAATTAATAAGACTATGTTTGAGAAATACGAGTAAAAGTAAATTATTTTACTATCTATTTTATTTAAATTTAGTAAATAAATATTGGTAAATGATTAAAAGTCTTATTAGTGAAAATTATGCACCACTTTTAACAACAGGACGATTTACAAACACTGTTATTATATAATATAATTAATTTTTTTATAATAATATAACAAGGAATTTCCACTTTTCCTTCAAATCCTCAATATAATAATCGTACTATTTCACCAGTCGGATTCTTTATTAATTAAATAAAATCATTAGGGTTAGCAATGCCGGATCAAGAGAAGTTGGCGCCTGGGGGCAAAAAAAAAAAAAAAATGAATACATATATATTTATACATACACACATATAAATATGTCTATCCCCGATTAGTGACCGGACCATGCCCTATTAAAATTGTAGTAAGCGGTCCAAAAATTGGAGTCATATGGCTGATTTTCCAAATATCAGGAAAGATACCTTCATCAAGTGAGCGCTGGAAAAGTAACCATAAAGAATAAGTGATAAAGAAAAAACCACCCGGAAAACCATCAGGGCCAACAGAAGTAACACCACGTAGAGTAGACAATTTCAGGAGTACATCATTGGGGGTAAACCACGCGTTGTTAGGTAAATCAAACAAGGGTAAGTTTAGGATCTGTACATATCAGAAGCACAATATATAGAGGAATAAACAATGCTAGGATATTATCAACAGCCTCTTGCTCATTGGTATTAGATTAGGGTGACCATATTTTGAAACTTAAAAAACGGGACAACAATAAAATAAATGAATATTGTAATCATTTTCTACCAAAATTTATACAATTCGATTTGATAATGGTAAATAAGCCAAAAAAAAGGTCCTTCGTCAATTTTCCACCAATTTTTAAAATTGTAGATAATAAAAAAACGGGACAAAAACAGGAGCACATTTCCAAAAGCTAGACAAAAATGGTCCCGTTTAAAGTTTGTTGGGACAACGGGACGAAATCTTCAAAAACGGATCAATCCCAAAAAAAAACGGGACGTATGGTCACCCTATACTAGATAGGATGTTTAGAGTGTGTTTCATCCAGGGAGTCAAAACGGATTAAAATTTTTCGGGTTTCGGGTTACGGGTTTAAACCGGTTAAAATTTTTCCGGGTTTCTGATACGTGGTTAAAAAACGGTTTTAATTTTTTCCGGATTCCGGGTTCGGTGTTGAAAAACGGTTAAT
>JAIPRL010010346.1:0-15722 GCA_025469235.1 Pemphigus obesinymphae
AGTATATCAGAGGTAGTATAGGGGTAGCTTCGATAGTAGACAAAATGAGAGAGAATAGATTAAGATGGCTCGGGCATGTATTAAGGAGGGAAGAGACTGAGGCAGTAAGATTAGTAAGGGAATTGCACGTTGTTGGTAAAAGGGGGAGGGGAAGACCGAAAAAGAGATGGGGGGATGTAATGGCGAATGATATGAGGAAGGTGGGAGTAAGTGAAGAAGATGCGGGAGATACAAGTTAAGTGGAAGTGTAGGACCAGGCTGGCCGACCCCAAATAGTTGGGAGAGAAGGCGAAGGAGAAGAAGAAGAAGAAGATTAAATGAATGATGGGACCGGATGAAGTACCAGTAGAAGTATGAAAAGTATTAGGAAGTTTAGGTATAGTATGGCAGACAAAGTTCTTTAATAAGGTACTAGTTGAAGGAAATATTCTAGAATCGTGGAGAAAGAGTTAAGGGTATTTAAGAGTAAAGGAGATGTACAGGAATGTATAAATTACAGAGGGATAAAACTTATGAGCCACAGTATGAAGGTTTGGCAAAATATAATAGATATAAGGATAAGATGTGAGACAATTGTTACTAAAAATCAATTTGGGTTTATGCTTGGGAGATCAACAATGAAGACAATATTTTGTGTAAAACAAGATTGTAGAAAAGTACACATAAAGGAATAGGAGAGTATGTATGGTAGTTATTGATCAAGAGAAAGCTTATGATAGGGTTCCTAGGGAGATCTTGAAGTAGGTATTAAGAAAGCATTGCCAAAGGTGTATGTGAACATAATTGAATACATGTATTGGGGCGAGTACAATAGTGAGGAGTCTGTATGGAGAAACTGAGGATTTTAGGGTCAGAGTGGGAGTGCACCAGGGTTCGGCTTTGAGTCCTTATTTATTTCCCTTGGTAATTGATAAAATAACAAAGGATATACAAGGTGAGGGGTATCATGGTGCATGCTATTTACAGAGGATATAGTGCTAATAAGAGTTCTGAAAAAATGAATGGTATACTTGGGAACAGTGGAGAGAAGCTCTTGAAAGTAATGAACTAAGGATTAGTAGGGGTAAAATAAAATTTTCCAAAAAATTAATATGATTAGTCAATCAGATTAATCCAAATTTAAACATCGTAAAATAATATAAATTTTTACATAGGCGATTTCCGATAAAATTATTCAAAATTGATTTATAAGACTTTGAATTTCTTAGATTGTCTATTTTTAAGTTTTATATATAACTCGACTAATATTAACTTTATATTAGTAACTTCTAATTGTGTAGAGTATGTTCACAACACTATTATCTACTGTTTTTAGTAGATAACAGTGGTTCAGAGTAATGAGAATATGGTAAACATACCACAGAATAAAAGATTTTGTGAACGCAGTGGCGGTTATAAGGGGGGGGCGATAGGTGGATCGCCCATCCTTAGAATTTGATTTTATTAATATTATTAATATATAAATATATAATTATATCTACCTATATTCTGTACGTATATTTTATATTATATGTATATAATATATTAAAATTCAAATATTATATATGTATTATATATTTTATAAAAATGTTATGGGGTGGGGGTGGGTTGGCTTTATTTTCGCCCCCCCCCCTTGAACATCATGTATAACCGCCACTGTGTGAACGTACCATCAAAAGATAAAACCTGCAATGGACAATGGATCAAAAATGTTGGCACACAACTGAAGACTCAAAATAATAATGAAAACTTTAACCAATGCATAAATTCTGTTTTAACTTATAAACTATAGTTACCGTCCAGCTTTACATAATATAAATATCAGATTGTATATGATATAAAACAAAATATTTCAACCCACTAATATGTAATTCTTTAACAAATTAAATAATTGATAAAAAAATTTCTGTGTTCAAAATATTGAGCAGACTAATGATTATCTTCTATAATCAAAGTTTAAATACAGAACTAATATTGCAACTAGCAAAGTAAATTAAATGTAGATAGGTACTAGAAATAAGATAGTATGATAACATATAGGTACCAAAAACAAGGTTTTCAGTTTAGAAAAAAATATTTAATAAATAAAATATGATAATTCAAGCAATTTATTAAAGTACAATGCAATAAAAAAGCAGATCATAAAATATCAAATAAAAAAAAGTGAATGATATTAAAAATGACCATAAAATTAAAAAAATATTAGCCCCTTTACACAGTTTATCTTTTGGCCACGCTTGGAATAGACACACTAAGTGATAAAATTATAAGTAGACTTGGCATGGTATATAATCCTATAGATTTTGCATTTGCTCTAAGAATGTTGTCTTCAGATAATATATTCCCAGTTTCGCTGCATGTTCATGTAGACAGTGAATATGCAAATCATTTTAATATATTTGGATGGTACGTAAATAAAAGAAAATAAGTCAAAAAACTACTCTTGGAAAACTTAACTAAATTTGACTAAACCAAACTACTTTTGTGCACTAACTTATGAAGTAGGTAAGTATTCATTTTTATTGTGCATTTTACAAAAATTATACTTATTATAAATTATTATTATTGTTTTTTTTTTTTATTTTAAATTATATTAAACTACATTAGAAAACAAGTTGAAAATAAAATATAAAATGCAACAAAGATCATCAAAACTGAACATTGTGACAAGTAATTTAAGGAAACATCTGGTATGACAAAACAAATTTCCCTAAAACTGCAAGAAATACAAAAATGCCATGCACCAATTACGTACAAAAATGCAATTTTAGTTTGTACACAGATGCACTTGGTATGTAGGTAAATCAAAAAAATCAAAGCACAGTGTTTGGTATATGTATATTATTGGTAACATAGTTTTGAAGTGTCATACCCCAATAACGCATTTCCGATAAGCACAAAATAATGTATTGTGTAAAGGGGGCTATTGTCAGGTACATTATTTTTATATCAAACTCAGCTTCACATGTAATTTTACTTAGGTACTACTAAATTGTCAATACATAAAAATTAAAATTAAAATTTATCAATTTCAAATAAAACAATGTATTAACTAATAATTAAACAATACAAATAGATCTGTTGGAATAATTTGTGTCATTAACTTTTACTAAAAAAATTATAGAATAAACTAATTTCACTATAATTCTTTAATAAATTATAATCTTCACCAAGATTAATTTAAAATATATAAAATTTATAAAATAAAATAAAAATGCATAAAATAGAACAAAATAAAACCAATATCACAATATTTATTTTCAATTATTGTTGAGAGTAATACATCCTATTCTATTAAATTAATTTATTACATGGAATGTAAACACTAAAAAATTTCCAATCAAAATGCATAAAATAATAAATGACTAATAGCTTAAATATTGGAAATTTAAGTATCTAAAAAATGTTTTAATAATTTAACTTTACTCTTGGTTAACCATTATTTTATAGTTGAAAAATAAAAATATGACTTAGGAATAATAATAAAATACTTTGTTTTATAAAAATTGAATAAAATGAAAACACTAATAAAATTGGCAATGAAATTTAAAATTCAATAAACATAAATAGTAAAGGTCAATGTTTAAGAAATGTTAGTCAGTTGTGTGTATCCAATAATTATGTTCATAGTACAAAATAGTTAATGTTATTATTTAAAAAAAAAATAAATAACAGTAAAATAAATAAATAATTCAAATAAAGAGATTGTATTACTTTAACATAAAGTTTTTAAAAGAAAAAGTACCTAAAATATATATCATATATATTAATATACTCTGACTGTACCCAACTAAAATCATATACCTAATTTTCTTTCGTTCCTTAAAATGTATTCAGACAATTTACATAGTTAATTTAATAATACTATGATGCAATATGTCCATGAAATAAACATTTTAAAAGCTTATAACTATGTCTAAGTGTTCTCAGCATTAAAAACTAACTATTTAAAGCTTTCTGAACCAATAATACTGTAAAATGTGTTAGTTAGTTTAAAAAATGTCTTTTGTGTCCACAATATATTATGTTACGGTTGTTGAATATCTTGTAGTGTCTCATGAAATTGGTTGAATTTGTGATAATTTGTCTTTAGACAAACTCAAGTTTCTGTTGTGGTTTTAGTGAGTTTAAATAAATCGTTTGTTTTTGTTGTGCTATTAACTGTCCTGAAATCATAAATGAAACAAATTGTAAACCTTTCAAATATGGGTTTTGGAAACATTTGTTATATAGTTATGGTAATGATTTTTATAACTACCAGTTAAGTAGGTATCTTATTAGTACACAGTTGGTTAAAGACATAAAGTAATGAAGTACTTTAATAATAAAATTAACAAAAATTATGTTAATTTTAATATATTGTTTCTAAATATATTACTAAAATCAACATGGCTCCAGAGTAAAGGTTGGGAGGAGGAATGATTAAAAAAACTGTGAAACAATTTTGTCGATTCTACTGTTTGTACTCTACCGTCAGTATATGACTGCAGTATGCATATTTTTAAGAATATAAATATTTTTTCATCATGTTAAAGTATTAAAAATGATTGTGAAAAATAACTAATGATAATTTAATAAAATAAAATTAATACCAAAATATCAAAACAAACTCGTACTTGTGTACAAATCAACAAATAATACTAAATCATGAACACATTTTGGAGAAATCATTGGACAGATAAACAGATGCAAAATGTAATACATTTTTTTAATTATACATACTTGAACTTGCAATTATGGAATATTTTTTATTAAAACGACAATTCTACTTATGGGTCTATACAATTTGAATCAATAAAGTTGGAATTAAAGTTATCTAGAATTTATCATTTTGGAACCAAAAAAGTTTCAATAGATTAAACCTGGAACCGATAGTGGGAATTGAAATTATTTGAAATTCTCTATAACTCTATTGGTGATGGAAATGCATCCGGAAACCAACTCTAAAAATCTCTACCTAAGGATTTTCATTAAAATCCTTTTTAATGAACCAAAGTCCCAACATGAGCTCCTAGGAATATCAAATGAAAGAAGGCTGGTGATTTTCTAAAGAACCTGAAGGGATATTTTCTGTTTTTAGGGATTTCTCTTAAACTTCTCATACTTATTCTAATAAGTTTGAACTTTCTTGGACGGATGAAGAGAGTGGAAGAAAAAGATATCGAAAACAGTGTTGCCATATCAAGGGATTTCTCTCCAAAGTTAAAGAGTTTTTTGGTGTCTTAGGGAGGATTTTAGAGGGTAAAATATTCGAGGTAAATTTAGGGGGAAAACGTAGCTGCATTGCAAAATTATAGATTTTGAACGCCAAAGTTAAAATCTTAAGTGATTAATGATTGATTTATTGAATATTAGTATAATATATTACACGTATTGTGTAAATATAAATTTTTCTCAATAATTATGGAATATGTTGACATAAAAAATAAATAGACAGAATACAGAAATGAAAAAGTATTATTATATTATAGCATAAACATATATGATGAAATATAGGTATAATAATACTGCGGTTTGCAGATATATTTGACAAAATATATCTGCAATATACATTTAATATATATATATCTTGAAATATAATATTTGACAAATAAAATACCTATATAATTTTATTTTGTAATTCATAATGTTATTGGCATTTTCCTTGTATCATTTAGATAAAGTATTATGTTCACAAATAATTGTTTAATTTTACCTTATCTCTCTAATAACTTATGTTAATCGATGAATAAATTAGATTTAAAACTAGACATTAGTATAATATACTCTATGACTAATAATAACAACAATAACGTTTTATTTTTTTGTGTGGGAGGGGGGTAAATAGAGCTTTTTCATGAGTACTTGGAAAGGTGGGGAATCTCCCCGAACAACTGGCAAAACTACTCGAAAACAAAAGTAACAATATTCTGATATTGTCATTATGTTCAAAACAGTCAGCAAATGACAATAGAACAAAAAAACGTTTTGAAGCTTCCAACTTCCACCAGCTTATACAATTGCCCAAACCCTATTCACCACACTGCTC
This sequence comes from Pemphigus obesinymphae, assembly GCA_025469235.1. NCBI lineage: Eukaryota > Metazoa > Arthropoda > Insecta > Hemiptera > Aphididae > Pemphigus > Pemphigus obesinymphae. The sequence continues at coordinate 6,008 of JAIPRL010010346.1, forward strand.
AAAGCTAATCCTTATCCCAAAGGTACATATCGGTTTTGCCGACTTTTCTTACCTACATTATTATATACGGGCATATGACTAGACTTGTGTGCACTTAAAAGGTTAATATTTTGTAAATTTCCCAAAACACATACATTTTGTAACATGTATTTTGATATCCCCTAAAATCTCATTTCAATCTGTGGTTACTTGGCCAAGATATACAAGATGTAATACTGTAATAGTATTATTTAATTAATTCAATAACTTTTATTTGTTTTTGCTAATAAAATATATACTTTTTTTTTCGGTTACCAAAATACATGTATTATATAATAAAATTTCTGCATGAAATGTTAATAAAAATTAAGAAACATATCAATTAAGCCAATATAAAATTATACATATACACAAAAATTACAAACAGGGAGTAATAAAAAATATTTAGGTATCCAATATTTTTTTATGAAAAAGTGTTGACAAGATTTTATGTCAGTTGTGTATAAAAACCTATATTCTCCGCATGTTATGAACATGATCAGTCCTGCAGACAAAACCACTTCTTCTACTACACCACTCACTAAAGTCGGCCAATACCACTATTGTATACAGAGTGCGTGCTATACATAGTATATATTATACACCGTGCTTAAGTAAGGCACACTGTGATATCCGCAAGACTAGTGATACATATTAAGTACCTTAATATTTACAATTATACAAACTTGTATCCAGGCGGCAATCACTACAACACAGACCAGATTTTTCGATAATCAATCAGGTGCGAGTTAATGCGAAACCAATAAAAATTCGTCTACCGCCAGGTCATACTTATATAACATGTGGCGATTATAGACAGTAAGTTAAGTTAGAAAAGAATGTAAAAGAAATAGCTTTTACTAGAAAATAACACAATAATGTACAAGTTCAAATGAATAATAATAAAAATCACCATAGTTCATATGTTCAGTAAAAATTATAAATAATAATATACTTTCAATTAATTAATTGAAATGTAAATTTTTTTTTTTATAAGACTATCATTAATATAATACCAAATTTTCCGAATAAAACTATATATTTTCAAAAAATCAATAATAAAATGATGACTATGTCAACTTTGGGTTGGCACTTTCGAACAATACAGTAAAAAAGATTTAATATTCCAAACATTGGTGTTTTTGTATGATACAATTATTTTCTTCTAACATGTTTTAATAACTTTAATACTATGTACATAATAAAGCCATTAAGTATTTAAGATTTGCAAACAAATCAATAAAGTATAACTTCTAATAGTAACTGTAATCGACAGCAGAGGATACACAAGGTAGTTATAATTTTGTTTTTAAATAAAAATGAACTAATTATATATGTTATCTATATATCTTAAATACATCCACAAAACTAAGTTTAAAAATTTGTAAAATGTCATTGTTTAAAAATTGATAATTTTCTCTAAATAATTTTGTTAAATATGAAACTATCAGTATAATAGTTTTATAAGTATACAATACACATGTAAATGTCAAAATGCACATTTTGTATGTGTTATGTTTACAAATTAAGATATATCTAAATTCATGGTTATGTCTATATTCAATACGTATTCAATAGATCATATATTTGGTAATTGGCAATTGCAACATTTGTGCACAATTACTTATAGTTTGGTATTTATTTTTGTTTATTTAATTTTCAATCAATATTATAACAAAATTAGAATCCACTAATAAACATATTTTTGCAAAGAGAACAATGAAGATTTTAGATAGGTACCTACTAAATTTAATTTTCTAGACATAGGTATGTTAACTTGTTTTTCTTTAAATAGCATCACTAATATAAAATACAAATAAGGAAATATTCTATGGTGCTAATTAAAAACTTTGATTATGTAGTTCATTAGTTAAAATCAAGATAAATTCCACACCACTTTACATTATTTAATACTAATATGTATAAACTATAACTTAAGACGACTTGATACCAACGTTTACTGTCTTGGTCGAACCAACTGATATTATAGAAAATTTACTTTCAGCATTTTAATTAGTTTTGCCATTTTTAATATTAAACATTAAACTGACCTAATTTATAAATGCATACATGATCTATGCTATACCATTGATTTTTTTTCTCTAAAACTGTAATTTAATTTAGAGGAATATATCTATTTCAATAATTATTAGAATTTAAAAATAATTAAAACTTAAAAAAAATTTAAAAATGACAGTACAACATAGATAGTGTTCGCATTTATACATTTGGTAATAATATATTAATTTACTTTAATATTATAAATGTCATAAAAAGTTGTAATAAAAATGCTGAACGTAAATTTTCTATATAATCAGTTGCTTATATGGAAATAGCAAATTTGAGTATCACATCCTCTTAAAATATGTACTTACTTTTTACATTTACATTGTATCAGGTTTCATACGTTTACGATTTGGTTCTCTGGGTTCAGCTTCCATTACTTTTAGACGACTATTATATACTTTGTGATCATTTAAACACTATAAATATTAAAATAGAATTTTTTTTTTTTAATTTATAAAATCAATTTTGAAACGTATAATGTAGGTATATAGTAATCTTACATTAATAGCTCGTGTTGCACTTTCCAAATTATCATAAGTGACATAACCATAATTCTTGCCATCAATGACATTAATATTTCTTAAACCTTTAAACATTTTAAAAGTATCCTCTAATAAACGCATTGGAGGAATAACTGGTTTACACACGAAAAATAACCTGTAATTCATGTATTTATTACAACAAAATTAAATAATAATTTACCTATATAAAATATACAAAAATTAATACTTAAAAAAATGAAAACAAAATATTTATTTTACCTGAATGAATTATCTGTTGATGGTAAAAGAACTTTCTCATTTCCTCTTTTAGATGCTAGCGGTAAACTATATTCGTCAGATAAACTTAAAGAGGCTAAATAATAAAATATTAAAAATTATTTAGTATAAACCATTTAAATTTTAGATAAACGAGTTTTTTTTTTACCAGTTGCCATACTAGCATTCTTAATTACAGCTAATGCTTTTGTGACCGTACTAGAAAGCACTTCTATATCCTTTGATATTTTATTTGCTACTATAGGGTCTACAGCTGGTGAAATAGATCTAAAAATACAAAAATAAATGTATTAATTGATAATAACTAATATATTATATGTATATAAAACATTTTGGTATATTATATTAAGGCGGCTCTCTGCGAGCTAATTTTAAGGGGTCTTGTATAGGCAATTTCCAAATAATACAAACATTTTGTATGTGTGTGTGTGTGTGTGTGTGCAAATGAATATTGATGTGTGTACTAATATTATTATTACCAGCATTGCACTCAACGATAACATATTATATTATATATTTGCATGTAAATGATCATCAATGTTTCATGAATTTCTTCTAAATTTTACTAAAAAATGACCATGTTTAGTCTATGATAACAATTTATTATACAGCTCGATTTGGATTTGGAAAAGAGATTTGAATTTATCAACAAATTAACTTATAATCAAATTTTTAAATTATTTTTCTTACAATTTTAATATTTAATAAACGAATATTTATTCATTTTTAATTTTATTAAAACAATTATTTGAAGAAACAAATAAGAATAAATAATTAAAAAAGTAAAAATATCAATTAAAAGTAATTGTTAATAAATTTAAATCAGTTTTCAAAAAAATAATAAATAAAGGAATTTTTGTATGTAAAACGTGACTGCAGAAAACCGCTTTAAGTTTAATCACAATATATATTATGTCTTACATAGGAGAATTACTAAATTCCAGTATTATTGGATGGCCAGGTGGATATTCAAATCCATTAATCCGACTTACAGCATGCTCGGCTGCTACAGATGTATTATAAATAACTTGGAATACTTTCTTATCATAAACTTGCTGCTTTAAAATAAAAAACTTCATTTTAATAAATTGGTCTTACTTTAATAATTACTAGATAATTTGTTTTGAACTTATAAGTTTACTTATTATAGTAAACTTCAAAATTCAGGATATACTTAAAGTAATAAATAAATAGTTGAACTTGAAATATAATTAAGATTGGGTATACAATAAAATTCCTTGGAATATAATTGTAATTGCAAATGTGTCTCAGCTTTCAAGTCTAGAATTTTTGGCTTATATTTTGCACTAAAATGATATTTTCAATATAAATTGTATTTTTATAAACTATAATAAAAAATGTTTTAATTAAATTAATAAAAGCTTAAATAATTAATTCCAATTAATAAAGGCAAAATGAAATTATATTTACTATTATAAGATAAGAATTCTCTTTTATAATAAAATTTTAATATTTTCATATATTAGCAGTCAAAAATTCAAGTTCGCTTTTAAATTTCTGTAAAAGAAGTAATAATACACTTAATTGATTTTATAATGATACTTATTTTTACTAATCTGTAAGCAAATTTTTGACCAGGAACTTTGGCATTGGTATGATATTGGTAGGAAGTAGACCTTAGATGATACGCTATACATAGAATTTTTCGATTATTTTAGTAGTTTCTTTAGGGAAGAAGAAAAATAATCCTTCTATACAGTGTATAATAACAGTTTAGATTCAAGCGATTGAAATTAGCCAATATTATTATGTGGTTTATTTTATTATATTTGTTGGTTACTAGAGTACAATTTCTGATTTATTGCAATTTAACAAAGTGTGTATTTGGCTAAAATGGAATGTTTATCTGGATAATAGGTATATACTGAAATATTATAATATGATATGGTAACATTATACAATTTAAAGTTTTTTAACTGCAATAATTTTTATCAAAAAAAATAAATAAAATTTATCATTGCTTTACAATTTAATATTTAAATTTAACCAATATTCTGTCCAACAATTGAAATGCTTTCATCCCCTACTGATTTATTAATATAAACCAATTAAATTATATATACAAAAAATTATAATTAAAAAGTTTAAACAACATTTAAACTTTTTTACACAATTTTTGATTCTTCAAAATAATTTTTTTTCGTTTTTAAAATGGATGCCCATCATACTTTTGGTATTCATGCAATTAATTTTTCTAGAATTCATGCTCCCAGAGCTGTTTTAGATTTTTTGGTTCATTTTGCTTACATTTCGGTCTAACTCGTCCCCTGACAATTTAATGGAGTTATGGTCTGACTACTAAGAAACCAATTCATGTATTCATTTCATTTTTTCATAATTTTTATGTAGTAAACTTTGAATCATTATCCTGTTGAAAATCAAAACCGTGACCCATAATTTGTTTTCCTCATGAAAAAGCATGATATAAAAATATTGTAGTATTTTTTTAAACATTGATCATGCCTTTTAAATCCTGTAAAACATTCTCAAACTATAACAAATCTTCCATTATACTTCACGATTGGTATCATGCATTGCTTTGTTATTTGTTCACCCACTTTACAACGGACATACAGCCAACATTTTCCACTAAGTTTCAAATTACGATTCGTCCAAAAATAAAATTTAAACCAATTTACAATCATTCAATCTTTGTGTTTTCAAGCCCAATTCAATCTTTTGATCTAATTCTTTTGCATAACAAAGGTTTTTTGGCAGCAAACCTTTCAAACCATAATCACGGAAATGTCATGGCACATTCATAACTGATACAGTTTTTTTCCGCATTGAGTTGAGTTCTTTGCAAATTTCTAGAGCAGTTTCAAGTTCATTTTTGTTTGCTCTGCATGCAAATAAATTTGTCCTCAAGTTTTGAAGCTATTCTTGGCCTTTCAGAACGATGAGTTGTATTCAACCCAGTTTCTTGATTCCACTTCAATACACTCATAACTGCTTTGTGAAACATTTGGGTTTTTTTATTAATTGTCCATGTCAAATGGCCTTCATTAGATAGTACTACGATGACAGCTCGTTTTTTAACACATAAATCTGCTTTCCTACCCATTTTTCTATAATACTATATTTATTGTGGATCTCTCAAGAATGTGTTATTGTTATATTGTGTTAGCATAATCTTCAATTTTGCAACATTTATCTCATACCTCAGTGTCTACTAAAATGTGGTTCACCTTCTCTGTTAATATTAAATAATAATAGATGATTAAGAGAACATCGTACCTACAAATTTTCAATGAAAAACTTGCAATAGCATTTTTCATTTTTATCAACTTAACAAACATGCTAGAAACACGGAACAAAAAACAAATTATTATAGTATAGCATTTTTTCGATATATATTTTTTTAAGATTTATAGTTATTGAAAAAAATTTTTTGACTACTTTGAAAAAAGTTAATGTATACACATACCAAAAATTGTCTACTAAGGTCGCTAAATAATTTTGTTTTTTATCATTTATTTTTTATTTCATCTTTCTATGATATTCTCAAGTTGTTAAAAATGAAAAATATCGCAATTATACAACACTAAAAAATTATATTGACACAAGATTATTTTTAAATTACTTTTAAAATATATTTAAACATATTCAAATTATTAGGTTTTCATTTTTCTTAAAATTTCATAATATTAGCCTATATAAAACCCCTAAAAAATTGGGTGTACGACATCCTCTAATATCAAATGAAAATTAACAATGAAACGAGCCTAGTGGTTGAGCAATTCCCAGTAAGTGAGAGGTCCAAATAATTATTTTCTTCAAATTTTTGTTTTGATAATCATTTTCCTATTTAAAAATAATTTTCAAAAGAAAATTAAAATTTTAAAGGGTGAACTTAAGCTTTTGACCAGTAGTTTGAACATTAACATTGCTATAATATACTATGCATTAACTACCTAGACAATATTTCAGATATATACTCCCACATGCTAAAAGTGAAACCTGTTTTTATAAAGTTTGAAAACTCATCCACCACGTGCAGGTTTGAATTATACAATGTTAACGAAAACAATGTGGTATACCATGCACGTATGACAATAGTCAAGAATTATTGACGCTCTATATGCCAATGTAGCACTATTAGAATATGGTGAGGTTGCAAAATGGAAAACCGTTACTGCCTGCACGACAGGTTTCACTCTTAATGTATGGCGAGTTTAAGTTAGCATACTTAACGAGTACAAATAGATTTATCTATAAATATGTAATTACTTGTCTTGGTAATTCTTTAACTAATTCCAATTCGGGAGCAATATTCACAATTTTATAAAGTTCATTATATGTGACAATTGGTGATGTATAAGCAGTCAATACGCTTGGTTCATCACGACGTGAATGGGGTGGAGGTGCAAGCAGTGCATAACTACTTGTTGGATCTAAAAAATTATTTAAAAAATTACATTTTGCAATATTATAAACAATTATATTATAATTACTTTTAGAATCAACATGTCTGGCATAAGATGGAGAGTATACAGATGGCCCATCATCATGTTTAGGTTTAGCAAACACAGCTTTATAATTGGGTCCACATTCTTCAATAGCTAAAGCAGCAGATGAAGATCTAAATAAATTCATAATAATTAATTAGATATAGTCAATTCAGCTAGTTTGAATAGTAGGTATTTGTTTAAATGAGTTCTTACTTTGTAAACGTAATGAAAGCTATTCCTTTTGATTCCCCATTATCTTTATTTGTCACAATATGAACTTTAGAGATTTCTCCATATCGACTAAAAACATTTTCTAAATCCGATTCCTGGTCAGTTTTTGGTACAAATACAAATAATCTATTGTATTCCATTTCTGAATTATTATTTCGTATATGGCCAGGACTATTAAATAACAACAATATAAACTTTAAATATTACTTTATATTTAAATTTATATGATATAAGTGCGAATAATAAATTAATAATAAAAAATAGAATAAGTTCGAATTGCTGCAAATATCATTATTTAGGTTGAATTAAGTAAGCGGTTTTTTTCACGATAAAGCCGAGTTGTATGGGCAGTTTTCTCATAACACAGACGAATTGAGTGCCGCAGTTTTTTTTAAATTTATTATTTTATAATTTTATTTTGCATATTTTTAACTTTTTATCTTTTTTTTTTTTGCATATTTAATGCATATTTGTACATTTTTAGTGCACATTTTTGTTTTTAGTTTATAACTACTATAGCTTATAATTATACTAGCTACTTATAGCTAACTATTAACTGATTGTCGAAAATTACAAATTGTACATAGATTGTTACATACTTTTCAAATTATGATCATATCTAATCGCTATTCACTAATCTAATCCCATTCCTCGGAGAAAACCCATATTACTATCGAATTTACTATATTATATTTACTATAGTAAAAACTATAATGATTGGCGAAAACTGGTTGTCCATTCAAACTTTTACGCATGCAATTAGAACCTGTCACGAAAAATACGCGCAAGCAATTCGGTTATCGACCAATATCGCTCTTTTTTTTGGCATTCAATTTGGATGCTGATGCGAATAATATTATATAAAACCTTATTTCTGAATTTTTTATTTTTTCAAATAATAAAACACTAAAACAATTGTAGTTATTAACATTTAAACTTATTTTTTGATTCTTACCTGGTAGCCATTAGAACCTTCATACGGCGATTTGATGCATCTATTTTATGTCCATTCATTGCTTCAATAGCTTTGAACGCCTCTGATGCTTTTGAATATTTTATATATGCAACACCTGTATAATAAAACAGTATATAATATATCTGAAATATATATATAAAGGTGCACAGAAATAAGTAGTATTAATATAATAATTGCCACCTACTTCAGTATATTTTTGTAAAATCAAGATTATTTATACAATAAAAACAATTAACTTTAATATAATTTCAGTACTCTAATGAGTAATACAATTAATATAATTAATTACAGGGTTACTATTTAAATAAGTAAAGATCTTATTTTACCTTTTACATTATCGCTGTTTCGATCTTTTACAATGTAAATATTTTTTACGGTACCATAATTTCCGAACATCTCTTTAAACTCAATTTCAGATATTGGATGATTTTTGTCATAAAGGACAAATATTCGAGAATTTTCTGGCTCATTAACATCACTCTGTTCATCCTTCATTTTAAAAAATATCTTCTACTAAAAATGTGTAATTTATAACTAAAAAAATTATAGATCTGAATATCAGATGAAAATTAAAAATGTTTTGAAGCAAAAAACGTACAAGACAAAATATATTTTATGTGGCGTCTTTTATCAAAAATCACTATTATCATGTTCGTATTTGTATATCAGTATGGCCAAATAATATACATAAAATATGGATAATATTATGTACTTATTTTAAAATGTATTTGTTGATAATAAATTATAAAAATTACAAATCAAAATAATATATATGTAAATAATAAATTTAATTAAACAATTTTTAAATAATTTTTTGTAATTTCTTAGCATTAGCCTATTGAACCTAAAGACACCTGACATCTATGTAAGATATAATTATGATTTTATTTTAAAAATATACATTACCTATAAAGATATTCGCCAGCGTAAACCAATGTAAACCTAATTCAAATTTCGAACAATGAATTATAATTAATTTCGTTAAAATTGTTAATATAATATTATATATAGGTACCTATTTCATACTTATATTACATTAATAGTAGATACCTATATGAAATATGCAAGGGCGTAAGTAAGGGGGGGGGGGTTTAGGGGGTTCAAACCTCCCCCATTGAAAACTAAATTTACCCTAGATAAAATTAACTAAAAAATATAAATGGGTTTCTAAC